>JAUOBT010000368.1:4436490-4460405 GCA_032362145.1 Hypanus berthalutzae
TTGAATCCTTCCTTCTCTGGGGGATGAACTGATTTTGCACCTTGTGCATTATTCCCAAGAATACCTGCCATTGCTGTCCCACTGTCTTTTCTGCTAGGCTATCCGTCCAGTCAACTTTGGCCAGCTCCTCCCTCATGGCTCCATTGCTTCCCCTGTTCATCTGGAACACTGACACCTCCGAGTTGCCCTTATCCTTCTCAAATTGCAGATAAAAGCTTATCATATTGTGATCACAACCTCTTAATGGCTCCTTTACTGCGAGATCGCTTATCAAATCCTGTTCATTACATGACACTAAATCCAGAATAGTCTTGGCCCTGTTCGGCTTTCTTGTCCATCGAAACGTGATCCTCATCAATAGCCTGAAACTTGGACTGAACAGGTACCATTTGTCATGCATAGCCAGGATACGTGACAGCGGCGTGGGCAAATCCACCTTTAGCAAAGATTTCAGTGAGATTTCACCTGGACAGCCTTTCTATCAGTTTCTCTGCTGCTGAGATTGCTTCTCCCAGGTGTCATTCCATACAACCAAATCATCAATATAAGCCCCTGTATTTTCTAAACCCTTAATTACTGAATTCATCATCCTTTGGAACATCTCTGGAGCATTTTTCAACCCGAAGTATAAAACATTGTACTCATAGAATCCAAAAGTTGTCACAAATGCGGATATTTATTTAGCTCTTTCTGTTAAAGGAACACACCAGTAACCTTTCAACAGATCAATCTTTTTAAGATATTTAGCTTTCCCCACTCTGTCAATACAGTCATCTGCTATTGGGATGGTATAAGCATCTGTCTATGTTGCTACATTAACTTTTGTGTAATCAGTACAGAATCGCATGCTCCCACCCTGCTTGGGGACAATCGCTACAGTGACGCCCAGCTTGAAGTGGATGGCTTAATTATGCCAGCTGTTAGCATGTATTCAATTTCTTGTTCAAACATTTTATTTTTGTCTTAGTTCATTCTCTATGGGTGCTGCTTAATGGGATCAACTTCTTCTAATATTCCTTCATACACCGCAGCTGTGCACGGCGTTGGAAAGTCAGGGACTAAATCTTTATATTTGTAATTAAGATCTTCAGTTGCTTTTGCTGCCCTGACTGCAAACGATGAACCTTTCTGTCAATATTTTTCAAAACATCAGAATTTCCAGGTCTTGTGGAAACTACATGGAGTTCATTAAAATTATGTGGTATACCTGTACGTGACGCCACGATCTCCTCTGTTGTCATACGAGTACTTACAGGTGCAGTTTCGGGATCATGATAACGCTAGATCATATTTCCCTGGACGAGTTGTTTAGACTTACGTCTGTCAGGAGTTCTAATAACATAATTCAAATAATCAATTTTATTAATTAGTTCATATGATCCACGAAATCTCGCTTGAAAGGGGTTGGTAAGGAGGGGGAACAGGTAAGGAGGGGGAACAGCACCAGGACCCTTTTCGCAACACTATATCTGCGTTCCCTCGCTTTCCTGACATTCCACTGTTTCATGTTTAACTGAGAGTGAAGTAAATTCTGCTTTGTTAGGGCACAGGCCTTGTTATGTCTGTCTTTGAATTTCAAAATATAAATAAGCACACGCATACTTACATTCTGATCTGACCATTGCTCTCTAGGTAGGGTCAAATGTCCCCCAGCTTTGTGACCAAAAGCAAGTTCAAACCGCCTGAACCCCAAAGACTCTTGAATCGACTCTCTAAAAGCCAATAGGAGCAGGGGAACACTTTCATCCCCGTTTCTTCCGTTTTACACACAGTACGTTTTAATCATCGTTTTAAGAGTGGAGTGAAACTGCTCCAAAGTCCCTTGAGACTCTGAGTGATATGCAGCTGACACAATGTGCTTAGCTCTCAAATCTCTTACTATCCCCTGGAATGTTTTCGAAGTAAAGTTACTACCCTGGTCAGATTTAATTTCTTTAGGTAGACCTAACAGTGTCTTTGATAAGGGCTTTTCCCACAGTCTTGGCCCTGATATTTCTGAGAGGCACCGCTTCAGCGAACCTAGACGCAGCACACATGATGGTTAACAGATACTCAGAACCAGCTGCAGTCTTTGGCAATGGGCCAACACAATCCACCATGACCTTTGGAGAAGGTTCACCAAAAGTAGGTATTGGTCTACGTGGTGCTGCTGGGATCACCTGATTAGGATTTCCCGCAACCTGACAGGTAAGGCAAATCTTGCAAAAAAAAAATCACAACATCCTTTCTTAAATCAGGCCAGAAGAATACCTTCATAATACTGTTCACTGTCTTTCTCACTCCAAAGTGTCAACCTAAAGGTATACAATGAGCCATGATTAAAATCTCAGCCCTGTAAAGTTTAGTGACCACAACTTGATATTCAATGTCCCAATCCTCACTTGCAGGAACAGTAGGATCAAGTCTCCACTTCTTCATTAACAACACATCCTTAAGATAGTTTCCTACTGACTCTCTCTGAACCTCCTCTTGTGGGAGTGCTGTCTCCTTTAACGCAGCAATTTCAGAATATCGACTTTGTTCCGCTATGAATTCAAACCTGGACAAGAATAAACCTTTCGCATCCTCCTTTCTACTCAAATCCTGAAGGAACATGGAAGGTAGGAAAGTCTCATACAAATTCTCACGTTAAAACCCTGTCTTTGCTATCATGGGTCTTAGAATTCCCCTGCCCCGAACTATCTATATCAAGAAACTTTTTCAATATGCTTCGGGTCACTACGTATGTGAGGTACACATCAGTACCTGTGCCTGGGTCGGCAGCCACAGGTTTGCTTGTTAGCTGCGCTGTTGAATAAAATTCACCCTGGATAAGTGCCAACCTCTCCCCGAAGTTTACCAAAATCAGTACAATCACTAAGACAATGCGCACATTATGAAAATTTCCAAAAGATCCATTTATCCTATTCGTACGACCTTTAGCTCGATTCGTCTCCATAGTAACCCAGACAGCTGGCCTCTCAAAACCAAAGCAGTCCTTTTTCTTCACATCACAATCGTGAAAAGCAACTCCATAACCTTGAAGGTGTTTACATCCAAATGCTAAAACAAAATTCAACAGAGCGTCACATACATCTTTAAGAGGCTATTGTCCTGAAAGCAGGGTCAAACGTCGCGAAACTTCACGTTCTTTTTTTCAGAATTCAAGAAACAGCACCTTTCTCAATATTTGAAACAACATTTACATCACCAGCTTTTATCTTGTCAACAGCTTTTAGAGCACCGTCTAAGACAAGTGACTGAGAATCCTCAATTTGCACTGGTGCCAAGGTTAACCCTTTATTCACGGAACCAAGTCCATCTGACACAAAAGGACTGCATTCCTTTTCAACCGATTCAGACACCTCAGACCTTAACTGAGTTTCAACACAAGGTTCAACACCATGGGAATTCACAGGAACTTCAACAACTTGAACACAGACAATCAGGACAGCTGCCTCTTTTCGGCTTATAATACCAGTCCCAGTTTCAAATTCTAGGTTACCATGATCCTCCTAGTTACTCTCATCCGGAGTAAACTCAACCTTGTGCTTTAAAACCACCTAGTCTGCTAAAACCACCTAGAGTCCCGCAAGGTAGCGGCATCCTTTTCATCTCGGTATTTCTTTACATCATCAGAAAGACACTTCTTAAATTGTTCAATCAAGGCCAGCTCTTCAAGCTGCCGAAACCGTCAGTTACCACTTCCGAGGTATACCAGCGATCGAAGTAGATAAATTTCTTCCTCTCAAACTGTCTCTGTTTTTCTGCCTCTTTCCTCTGCTTGCCTGCCTCCCTCGCGACATGTAACCTCAGCTTTTCTGCTTCGTCAGCCTCGAGCTGTTTTAATTGCAACTCATGTTCAAAACTTCAGTTTTTTTTCTGTCTGAAGCTGAAACTCAGCCCCAGTAAGAACTTTACCGTCAGTAAACATTTCCCAGACCTCCTGTTCGAATTTCCACTCGGCTACATAATGCTGTGCGATTAGCAGCTGTACCTGAGCCTTCTTTATGCGACTGGTCACTTTAATCTTTAACTTACTTTCGAGCATTTCCCTACAGTACATCCCACTTAGCTTCACCCAACTCCTCTGCAGATGGTTCTGCCACAAACTTACTGACCTCAAACTCTATTTCTGATGATAAACCACTCAAACAAAGCGAAATGGGATCTCCTCAAACAAATCAACTAGTCATCAAGCCCCCAACGAGTTTTAGATTGGCTCCCACCATTGTATTTTTCATTTCCGGATGCAGGCTCCTATTTCGTTGCGTACTCCGTTAGGGGTTAAAATGAACCAGCAGGAATGGACACCTGAATTCTGAGTCTTCCTTTATAAACTGTATTTTATTACTAACTACTTGATAAAGTAAATTAAACAAGATAAGGTAAACAGGTAAGCAAAGTATATGCATATATAAGTAATTAAATTTCGCAAGCTTCTCCCAGCTCAAGTGATTAGATGATGCTGACTTATGGTGGTATGCTAAGTACTCAATTCAGTTTTGGAATTTGATTTGAGTAGAGTTGGAGAGAGAGGTAGAGAGAGAGAGTCGTTCTGTCTTCCTGCCTTCGATCCTCCATGATGTCCTCCTGCTCCCGATACTTATCCAAGTCATCGACTTGTGACCACAAAAAGGGAACCGTCATCTGTGGTGTAGTAATCAACCCAGGCCAGGGTTAAGCACAACGATAGCTCCCTGCCGGTCACTCCTTTGTCCACGCTTTGAGCAAAAACCCTACCCTTGTCGTGGGCAAACAAAGCTCACCAGTGTCTTCCTTGGTGCCTGGCGTGTCATGGGTTTCATTATAAATCCAACTGACCTTGTATATATATCACAAGTGCTGAACACGTGTTGTTCATTATATAGCTCCATATCTTAGTTTCCAAGGCAACTCATAGACTGTCTGTCTCTCTCTCGGTTGCTGAATTAGCACACAAGCTGTTCGCTCCCTGTCTCTTTTTTTTAAAGGAACCGTACACTTTAGAAAAATCTCTCTGATCTCGTCACACTCTCCTATTCCTTGCGTATATATCGAGGGTACAGTAAATCCAGTGGGTGTACACATTATGGTTTCACTCTACACTTATAGCACGGTAACTTTCGACAACGTGCGTTTCATCCTCGGAAAACTTTCGCATATTTTTCAGATGTGATTCACATACAATTGCACCACTTCAACTTATGCCTCGCTCAACGTTATGCTCTTCCATCGATCAGCACAAGGATATTCAAAAATTCACGGCAGCGTGAGCCGCGTTGCAGGTGTTGTTCCAAAGACTGAAACAGGGACATGGACTAGTGGAACTCGTCCCGTAAACCAGACTGCGTGGTAAGTGAGACCAGTTAACACTCACCCGCAGAACGGGGCCAGGAATATAACTGTGAACATTTTCACCATCGGGAACATGGAGCTTTATTCAAAGAATGTGAAAAACTTACTGATCTTTAGGGTTTTATTGCACTCGGACGTGAACGGGACACGTATCAGCATGGAATCGACGAGAGGGCGGTTCAGCAACGTTAGGCGAAAAAAAACAACAGTTCAATTCGGATAGAAATTGAAATTCGGATAGAATTGAAAAAAAAAAACACCAAATCTCATTGCCGATCGTTGTAAAGTGCCACAGTTTGAAGTTTCAATCCTTCATGATATGCTCCTTCTCCCGAAACTTATCAGTCATCGACTTGTGACCAGAAGTCATTTTTTCCCCTCGTTGATTTTCTGCTTCACAATGGCAGCTGAGTTGGCCGCAGTCAGAGAGAAAAGTCTGAATGAGAGGAGAATAATAATTAAAGTCTGACGACAAAGGGAACAGTACAAACACCCAAACCGATCTGTTTTTTTTTTCTCTGATGTAGGGGAGATATCATTCTGAAGATTGAAGGGGCAGTACGCGTCTAAATCACTGAGACATTTTCTTCCATCAGAATGAATATAAGAAAGATTACGCTAACTTTCATTGAAGCCTACATTTCCATTTATCCTTTCCCCTTTCTCTTAGAAGCAACTGATACAGAGAAATGGTCACCACTGCTGATCACAAGTATCTGGATAATATTGCTGATTACAATATTGATGTTTGAGTTTCCATTTCCTTATCTCTGTCTTCATCAGCACTCCCGATAACTCCAGTCACTCTTTCTGAATATCCCAGCCCCAATCACGCATAGCAGGTGTTCGTCTCTTAGATCAGTATTGACCCCTGTCTGCATTTACTGGCGCTTTGAGAAACTGATCAATTTTATCACTTAACAGAGGGCACGTTGGTTCAAAACTGCGGACGAACATCGTGAGACGTGGATGGGTGTTCTTGTGAGCTATTCAGATCAGTCCACTGATAGTCACATTGATCGAGGTAGTACGTTACGGGAAAACAGAATATAAAACATTGCATTAAATTTACAGAAAAAAGTGCACTCCGTTTGTGAAATAACTAGATACGAATATCTCCTCCATATCAACACGTTGCCAATTTAGTGTAGTGGCAAAACGATTCTTCTACAAATAAAATAGATGCAGATGCTCAGGCAGTTGAAGCATTTGCAACAATTCGAAGATCATGTGGACACTGATTGAATTACTTTGCTTCATAACGGTGCAGAATCTAATCATAGCTGGTTTACCATGTGAGAGACTGCATTACTCTGGTGAACTGAGCAGGTCACGCAGCGGGATTGAACTGAATAAACACTACGAAGTTTCGGGCCGACACCCTTAATCGGGGCTGGAAACGAAGGGCAGGGTTGCCAGAACGAGAAGGATGGTAAAAGGGTAGCAAAACAAGTTAGCATGTAGCAGGTGAAGGCAGAAGTTTGGGGAAGGGAGACTAACACGTGTCTGGGAGGTGGTAACTCGATAGAAAAACAACAACAAATCACTGCAGAAGTAATCTGCTAAGGCAGGAAGAATGGATTGGACACGAGAAGAATGGAGGGTTATGTTCGGAGTGCAGGTTGGTTGGACTAGGTGAGAGTAAGCTTTCGGCACGAACTGTAATTGTTATTTGATTATATGGATAGTGGGAGAAACGGAAGAGTTTGGGCATCAGAGGGAGGTACCTGTTAGAAAGATGAAGAGTAAGAGGCCACATTGGGGAAAGGAAGAAGACGGAAAGTGGAGTGGGTAATACCGGTAGGTAGAGATATTCAAGTTCCTGCTATAAGATTGAGGTTACCCAGACGGAATATAAGGTATATATGGAATGTTACTCCTCCAGCCTAAGAGTGGCCTCATCTTGGCAGAAGAGGAGGCTATGTACTGACATATCGGAGCGAAAATGGGCATAGGGATTGAAGTGGTTGGCTAATGGGAAATTACGATTCTTTATGTGGATACAGCTGAGGTGTTGAACAAAGATTTAGTTAATTAGAATAACGGTTTGCTTGCATCGACGATCATCGTAAGCCTGGTAATAGACATTAGTCCAAGTTTATTCACAATATTACAGGAACGTACTAACAATATATCTGTTTCTCATATTTCTATTACACGACTTATAACAATTCCCAGTGTGGTAGGGAGCAGCCCAAAGACAGTTAACATTAGCCTAAGATGACAAAGACTGTGGCATCTTAGATGACAGAGATATGAATCCGAGAATTCATCCCGAAAATGTTTCGTAACAACATTCTCCGATCGACACTTCTTCGTCTTAGAGATCATGAAACTTCGTTTCAAGTTCATCACAGTTGGGGTTTAACTTTAATGACATCATGTCTATATGTCTCCCACATGTTGAAAGACACGTCAGCCTTGTATGGTATTGAATATTCCGTCTGCTGGAGCGAGTATAAATGAATGACCGTGGAGATTCATCAGCTCAGAGTTTCCTCAGCGACATCGCGGGTAGCTGGAAGACAAGCTGAATCTCACACAAATGCTTGAAATAATTTACCGTGTGAGAAAGATATATTACATGATCGTTGCCGTTATTGGTGTTCCTGGTAAGAACATGGTCGAAATAAAATGTACTGTTCTTTGTGAGTGCTGTTTGAACTTGTTAAGTTACCGATAGTGTTGTGATGCCGGTGTATCACTGAGTGAGGTGCAGACATTGCGACAAAACTCTGTGTTTGTTCAAAATTCCCTTGTAGTTTAATCCGTAGTTTCGGCAGTTGAAACAAATGTAGAGTGGAAGATCGGGGAGATAGAGTCGTTTTGTGAATTCATGCCAGTCAGTTCGATATATCCGTGGACACTCGCTGACAAAGTAAACTCAAATAATCTAGCCCATTCGACACCTTTACGGGCTATTTTGCACCAATAGCGTAACAGGATTTACATTCAGATTTAAAGATATCTCGCCGTTTTTTTAAAGAAATTGCTACGTTCAAATTGCACACGGGAAACGAGACTCGGGGGAGAAGGGTAGGCATGATCTAGATGGACCCCGAACTTTCGGGAGTTTGGAAAGTTCAAATAAGGGTTGTTGCGTGCGTTTAGGTGTACTAGGGTTTAAGAATCAACACAGCGGTGACCGTTAGAGGTCCGATGGAATAAGGTTCAAGCGATTCTCTGCTCTGGCGCAATATGCATTGAAGCATTTAGAATAATGCTGCAGTCATTTGGAGCAAGCATTGAACGACGCAGATGTTTTGGAGTACCTATATTGTCTATTTTATAATAATAATAATCATAATAACAACAACAACAATAATAATAATAATCATAATAATGAATATTATTATTATTATTATTATTATTATTATTATTATTATTATTATTATTAGGATTATTATGCGGTCAGGCAAAAACTTTCTAATCCGTTATCTTAATAGAGTGTGTAGCACCTCCACACATAAGTTGTACGGAAAGTTAGATTGCTCTTAATTCACAATTTATCTCCTCACTGAAACGTACAAAGCGTGAAACCTACACAATCATTCAGTCTTTCTTTCCGTTGTCTTTCCAGTGAATTTGGTGGCTATCGTGATCCTTTCTCGGGGAAAGTGCGGGCTGTCTACCTGCACTACTCGCTACCTGGTGGCCATGGCAACGGCAGATCTACTAACCATCGTGTTTGAGATCATATTATGGCGGATCAGTTACTATTTCTTCCCTGGGACTTTCCTGGATATCACACCCATATGCAGTCTGAACTCTGTCCTGGGAATGGCAGCAATGGGCTGTTCTGTCTGGTTCATGGTCACTTTTACGTTTGATCGGTTTGTCGCCATCTGTTGGCAGAAGCGGAAAGCAAAGTATTGCACCGGGAAAACTGCGTCCGTGGTTCTGACAACAACCGGCGTTCTGCTCTGTTTTAAACATATCCCCTACTTCTTTACATTTCGCCCTGTGGAAGTGATTGACAATATACCCTGGGACTGCATTCGAAAGTCGAGCTACTATACGGATCTCGGGTGGGTGGGATATGATTGGCTTACTACCGTTCTTACACCTTTACTCCCGTTCGTATTAATACTACTTTTCAACGGTCTGACAGTCAGACACATTTTAGTGACTAGTCGCGTCCGTAAGGGGCTGAGGGGTCAGAGCAAGGCGGAGAATCGCAGTGACCCAGAGATGGAGAGCAGGAGGAGGTCTGTGATCTTACTTCTCACCATCTCTGGAAGCTTCATCATCCTGTGGTCGGTGAATGTTGCCGAATTTCTTTATTACACCATTGCTGGACTGGATCACAATTATTACAACGATTCGGAATTCATATTTCAACACTCCGGGGAAGTTTTGTTAATATTAAGCTGTTGTACAAACACATTTATTTATGGATTAACACAGACCAAGTTCAGGCAGCAGTTCCTTAGCACAGCGAAATATCCAGTGATATCAATTATTCATCTAATTAACAAACAAAATATCTGAACTTTTCTCAGTTGTGGTTTGATTGTTTTCTGACTTGACATTACAGAATTGTTGATCAACGTGGCAGCGGCGAAAATATAACTTGTTCAAAGCTGAACAGACACTGCACATTAACAGACCAATCGGTGCTTGTAGATTGGGACCACCATCTCCGACCAATTATTACACGAACACTAACTTTTTAATTTTGTTTAAGCTGTATTCCCAGCCTTGACACTGCCGCGCCCCATTCGACAATGAATCCCGCACCCGAGCGTCAATGATAATCGGTCTAAAGCAGTTGTTCCTTGGGGACAGCGGGGGGAACAGAACACCTCATTGAAATTCAGACGTCAGACGGAAACGTGCAGTAATTCCCTCGGATGTGGGCTGATCAATGCTTGGAGTGATTCGGCAGCGCTGTAAAGTGATTTCGCTGATATAGCTGAAGTTTCCTGGAATAGTTTACAAGGTGCAGGAAAAATGTGACCCAGAGAAGAAGAGGTTTTCAAATGGCAGCGTTAGGCAACCATGACTGACAAGGGAAGTTAAGTGCTGCGTAAAAGCCAAGGAAAGGGCACATAAGGCAGCGAAAGTGAGTGGGAAATTGGATGAGTGGGAAACATTTAAATTCCAACAAAAGGCAAATGAAATGGTATTCGAAGGGAAAAGATTAAATAAGAGGGCAAACTAGCCTGCAATATAAAGAGGGATACCAATAAATTATTTTTAGTTATATCAAGGGTAAAAAACGGGTGAGAGTTGATATTGAACAACTGGAAAATCACACTGGTGAGGTATTAATGGGAGTGCAGGAAATGGCAGATGAACTTAAGGGATACTTTACATGCGTGTTCATTGTGGAAGACACGAGTATTGTGCCAGAGGTCCGTGTGTGCCATGGAGGAGGAGGCATTTCCAATTCCTTTCATAAAGGAAGAAGTGTTAGGTTAATTCATAGGGTTGGATAAGCCACCTGGACCAGACGGACTACATCTCAAAATCCTGAGCAGTGTTACTGAAGAAATACCGGATAAATTGGTCATGATCTTTCAAGAATCAATAGTGTAATTTAAGAGGCTCTTAGATAGGTACAAGGAAATTAGGAGATCTGTAAAATGAAAGCTTGTCTGACAGATCTGTTAGAATTCTTTGATGAATTAACATCATCAATGATGTCAGCATTGAGGGATAGTGGACACGGACTGATGTAGAATGTGATAACTGTCGAAAAACGCATCAGAGTCTGAATGTGCATCTTCTGAAGATCTCGTTGGAGACAGAGGAAGTTACGGAGATGCGTTAAATAAAGACAGTTAAGATCCTTTTCCCAGCTGTGAAGCGGGATGAAGCTATGATCGTAATTTCCCCAGAAGGTGATATATACTTGTCGAGAAATAGCCATCAGTTTCTGGGTGATAATGTCGTTCAGTCAAGTGAAGGTCAGGGAAACACTGAAGCCTGAAAAGAATAGTGATTGCTACCTGAGGTAAATAAAAGTACAGGAAACTCCGCCAAACTCTGCGTCAAATCAGACACGTATCTCTTCAAATGGATTTCAGATCTCGGAAACATTAATTACGGATTAATCACCCATCTATTAATGTCAAATAGGTTGTTTATACATTCTAAATAGATCTGTGGCTCAAAATTTAGTTTTGAAACTTGTTATGAGGGGATTGTTGGGCGGGTCAAAATTAATAAGGACCATACTCAGAAGGTATTGAATATGAACAGTATGTAAGTGTTAACTGCCACAAATCTTCTTTCTTTTTATAGAGAATAATTCTGTGCTGCTGAAGATAAGAACTGATAATTATTTGGTACTGATTTTTCATGTTATGAAAACAGCTACTTATTAAAACTTCTATAATTAAACAGCTCAGGTTTCGGGTCAGAATGAAATCTCTAAGAACCTTCATTTAAAAATGCTTTAAACAATAATATGTTTGGCGTCTCTGGAGGCCAGCTAGGCGAGCTCCAACCAGGGTCTACTCGTTCATCTTTGTTCCCCGCCCACCACCCAGCTATCAGTTGCGGTTCCGAGTAACAGTTCGCATGCCCTTGTACACCGCCCCGAGAGGCGGGATAGAACAGGAAAGGGTTGCAGGGAAAATATAACTTCGGTGTGATATGGTTTTGCTGACCGCTGCATGGGAAAGCCGCTCCCCTTCTTGGCGAATGAGGTCAACTACAAGATCAAAGGCATAAGAATACGATGCTGCAGAATTTCATGGAGAGCGCAGGGCAAGACAAAGCACTGGATGCCTCATGGCTATACACGGCAGCCGAAGACGACTCCAATATTGTCAATTTTTTCCTGCCGTTGGACATAAATTGCTAAGACCGATGGAGAGGAACTATGCCAGAGCAATTGATTTTTCACAGTGAACTTTTTCCCGTACAGGTTTACGTCATTGTGGGAGCGACAGTCAATGAAATCAACAAACAATAATTAAAAAGGATTTAGTAATAATGCCAAAAACCGACCCAGGTAGGGCCTAGCACGGTCATATTCTTCCGGAATTTAAAATTGCACGACTTTTGCAATCATTGCAAGTATAAACTTGTTTCCAGTTATGATTCTGCTTTATTCCAATGAAATTGCTATTTCAAATAAAGAGGTTTTCAGTCTATCGCATGTGTGCGCAGCCAATTCGACGGATATACAGAGAGGCAGATTGAAAAGGATTACATTTACGAGACAGTTCATTTGATTCCCTTTCTGGTCTGTGAAGAAACCCCTGGTATTTCCGTCATTCCAAGGGAACCATTACCGTGATGCCCTACAGGCCCATCACCGACCAGACTGATGCTATCCGTGTTTACTCTGACCTGCGACGACAATATAGATAATGTCACTGTTTGATCAGTTCGTCAAGACTTTACGGTTCTTATCACAGCTCATTCAGTCCCATGATCTCTCACACAGAGAATATCACCGCTCTGTCAGAACCATCTCTAAGAATACTGGTCATTTCCTTGCTTGCCCAGCCTCATGATGGACACAGGATATAATGTCATAAAACCACAAAATAATGAGATATCACTATGAAAATTCTCCTCAGCAAAATGACACTGATAGCGATGATACGCATTGATCAAAGAACACACGGCCATTGGATATCAGAACACAATTTCCGCACAACGTATCCTTGTGGACTTGATTTTACCGGATATACAGTTCAGCGGAGAGACATATACGGTCAGTATATCTATGAGTTACGGAAGCAGCTGTAGAACAAAATGACATTGAACGTTGGCTTTCGCTTTTGATTTTGTGCTAATCACAGCAGGAATAATTATGCATTTAAAAATATATCAACACATTGGGCTGCGTTTATATTTGAAATCAAGGCATATTTTTATTTTCGTATGTCTAAATGAAATTCGGAGATTTTATTTTCGTTACCCCTATTTTATTTATACACTCACTCGAAAATAAATCCAGATATTATTCAGTGTGTTCACGGATAAAGAACCTCAATAACAAAAATAGGTACAGCTTATAATCAGTAGATTCAGATAATGGAAACCACCTGAAAACATAAGAAATCACTCACACCTTTAAAAAAAACCGATGAGTTTTTCTCTAATATTTGAGACCAAGAATAAAACAGTGAATATATATGTTAAATGTCATGTGCACGTGTATCCATACCTTTAAGATACGTAACTATTAAAGAAAAAAATGTGCTGAATGCTTCGAATAAATCTGTATGTTTCGGTTTATTTCAATAGGGATGTGCAATAACAACAAGGGAAAATTATTGCAGATCACTAACCAAATTAATTGCTGTCAAAGTGACATGTAGTTAAACCGTCATAGTTCGGCAATCACAGCATTCCGAAATATGCTCAACTATATATTTTCTTGAGAAAATAATATACCGTTCAGTAGGACTAGCCAAGGGAGGTCTTACACAATGAACAGTAGGGGAGTTATGAGTGCGGTAGAACAAAGGGAACTGGGAATACTGATCCATCATTTATTAAAAGTTGTCTCTTTGACAGATAGGACCATGAAAATGTTGTATATCACATTGTATAACAGATAATACCTTGGAGCATTACGTGCAGATTTGGTCACTTGCCTAGAGGGGAAAAAAAACGTAAGTAGATTTCAAAGAGTACCGTGAAAAATACAAATACATTGTTGGTAGAAGCTGCGGTATAAGGAAAGATAAAGCAGTTTAGGACTCTACTTCCTGGAAAGTAGAAGATGCGAGGAGGTTTGATAAATGTACAGAAAATAGTGATGTGGGATGGTTGGGGTCAATGCAAGCTGGCCTCCTCTGCTGACACCCTGTTACACACTCGCATGACTCTGACTGAGTAAGTCCAGTCTCATTTCCAAACTGCAATCCTCCTGATCGCTGGGCAATTCTATGGTTCCTTTCACCAAGATCTCGTGGGAAGGCGCAGCGGAAACGGAAGATGATGCTGCAGCACTAATTGGAGAGGAAGTTACAGTTACTGTCAGGGAGGACGTACTGTAGGGATGGTGTACTGAGTCAAGTAGGGGCAGCGCACTTAAACTGGAAATATACGAACAACTTCGTACAACTTTCCTCTTCATATCGTAATCTGAATGCAAATCACAACGCAGAATATGGAGACAAACCGTTTGCGTCGACGAATCCTGCTGCAGCTGCTTAAATTATTTTCTGCACTCTGATTATTGTATTAATTTTCCCATTCTAACATCTTTTGGGTCTGCTATCCACTACTGCTGAGGCTTCATTTCAAGAGTCTTCCTTGTCATTGTTAGTCACAGCGAAGGTCGACTTCATTAGTGAGGTAGTCCCCCTTCCTCTTTCGCAGTCCTCCCTCTCAGGCCTTAATCTTTTCAATGTTGAAATGTCGAACGATAGGTTGTAAGCATCGACCTGGCATCTATGATTTAAAAAATCACAGAAACCCTCATGTAATATAAACCTTCTTCTTTAATTACAATGATCCGTCGACTGTTTCCCTGAAACTTCTCGCTTTGTTCTCCACTCAACAGTTTTGTTTATCCTTCAGTTTTCGGACGGACAGTGCAATATTTCTAGTAATCAGTCATTATTAGACTGATTATATATTTGCGCTTCTTCATTTCTAAGGGTTTGGAAAATCAATCAAACAGTGGGCCTTTACGGCAGTAAATGGATTTCGGAGAAGATGGACAGAAAGTCATGAAAACCTACATGAAATTTATGGACATAAAATTGCACCGTAGAATTTTAAAAAGTACATTCCTGGTTCAGTTTATACTATGTACATAATGGTGTGTCCTGGCGAATTTATTCGCCCAAAACCGTTAATTTTCATACTACGCAACTGCTGAGTACCTCCAGTACATTGAGTTTTCAATGGTGTTTTTATTGGTGTGGGATGACTGCTTTTACAATCCACTGATATAATCGTTTACACCATGAATGACGGATTTCTGGAACATATTCACTTTGATGTCGAATGTCACGGTTTATCGTTTGGCCTGTGACTGCAATGCCGAGAGGAACTGTGCGGCATTGGGGGAGTATAAACATCGAGACCGTGGGCAGGTTGTTTGCCATCTATTGTTTTACTGCTGATCAATATGTCAGTGGACTGAAATTAACAGCATGCACCTCGCTTATTTTCGAAGCTGACGTGAAGATGCCAGTTTTGCGGCTCCATTATAACAGCAAACCCAAGGGGGGGGCAGTTCTGTAGCATAGGGCTTCAGTTTTTTAACAGAGTCTTTTGATGGCGCAAATCATTTGCTGCCTTCAGTTCCATGGTATTCGATTAATATCGTGCAGAATAAACCAAATTATCCAAAAATAAACCAAATGTCAATACTTGATGAGGAAAGTCAAATTGATCACCCTCTCCGTGTCTGATCCAAGGATGAGAATTGGCTCAAGGACCACGGTATGCTTCTCCGGAACTGCAAAAGCATCTCCTTTGTCTTGCTGACATTGAGTGAGAGGATGTTGCTGTGCAACACTCTGCAAGATTATCAATCTCTCCCCGTTATGCCGATTCGTCATCATCTTTGTTACGGTCAAACAGGATTACCACTAAGGCTCGGTGAGGTGTAACCAATGCCTGATTGAACTGTAATGACAGGTTCGGTCCATGAACAATGAGAAGTTAAGAATTGATAGGACAGGAGTTGCGGCTATTTGTGTACGAAATATCAGGCGACGAACCCAACAAATATTTTGATGACTAAACAAAATAATCCGAAATAAAAAAAACAAGTTCCCGAGTCTATGAAAACAGCACGAATTGATTCATTTCTAAGTCGGTAATAGGAGATTTTCAATGCGAGGAACAGCAGTCTAAATCATTTGCCTTAAAAGACGGAGTTTATTTAGAAATAAATGGGGCAGTGCAGTGCAGGGCGGAGTCCGGACTACCAAATTCTCTATTCTCGTTATTGTAAACTTGATTATTAAAGAGCGCAATTTGATTTCAACAGTCAATGCATTGCAGAATCGAAATAAAACACGGGCGATGTCGTTTTTGCGGCCGTTAAAGTTACCAGGATGTAAGTTTACCTTGTAAATAACTCATTCCCCGTGAAGAATGTCATGAATGCTCACGCAATGAATGTCCCACTACAAATATGTACAAATTTATTGAACTTTCTTAGAGTGTTTTTTTTTCAATACTGCGAATTCCCTCAATCTATATTCCTGGATTCTAATAATGCTAAAATAATGAAGTCTTTCGAAAGTTGTTTTGCAACTTCAGTCAAGTTCGAGTCGGATATTATTTCTGTTATTTACTTAACAACCCATCTATTGTCAACACAAATCTCATCCCATTTTTCAGCTCCTGTCTGAACTTCCACTGCGTCAGTCCAGAGATGCAAGTATTGGTACAGGTACTCAGAACGTCAGCATAATACTACATTGTTGCAATGTGTATATCAAAGTACTCAAATGTTTGTCTGCATAGGAATGAATCACAGCTTGCCAGTTCACAGAGTGTATTATATAGGGCATCCACAGTAAAATGAAATTTCCTGATAGAGCGAACAACAAAATAATAGACTTTCTCCAGCTCTCCACTTCAGGGTCTTTCTGATTTTCAGTGTTGCTCCGGAATCTCTTACGGACTCTATTTGCTGTTACAATGTGTATCGTTGTTAAATTGTTACACACAAGGGTTAAATAAATTGGTAATAAAGGTGTGGTGATGCTGTCAACATACTCATAGACCTTGCACAACGATGAAGTGAAGTATTCAGATATGACGACTCAGCCCCATGGTACCTGGTTAATTATTACATGAAGCTCCACTATAAAGTAAAACGGGATGCACCTCACAAAGCCGACAACCCCCAATGTTTCTATGACTACGGTCGCTACTCTCTCTGCACAGTATCGCTTCTGAAGTTTCTGACAGCAAATTGCAACGGAGCGATCGAATGTGAAAGCAACTGTAACCCAAACTGAGCAGTCCAGGCTTGCAAATTAAAGAAGAAAGATCGGAGCGCAAACCGGGGTGAAGTGCAGGAATCTGTCGTACAAGCAGAGACTGTTGACATCCTGCACAATAACTCCAATGTCAACCACAATGAGATCTGCCGCAGTCATTCCCACCAGGTATCGAGTTATACATTTGGAGAGTCCATATTTTCCACGAGACAGGATCAAAATCGCTGTTAAATTCACTGCAATTAAAAGAGAAACCATAGGCTAGCTGTCGAGAAGTTCAATCGAATCATTCCACCCATTTGACAAACGAGAAAGATGCTGATTTCACTGAGCCCATGCTCGTACTAGTATCGTCACCTGCTTTGCCGAGGAACTTGTGCTTAAGACGTCGGGATGTAAACAACAGACTTGACTAATGCTACCTAATGTGGAGATGTAATGCACGGGGATTACTATGCAGTGGTGGGTCAGCCTCCAGAATTATTACATACATCCGATCAGAAAAGAAGAAAATTGACTCAAAAAGTTCAACTGGTCATAGGAAAGATGTGAAAACTAATGTTTAATGTTTCCAGTTGATATCACCTCCAGCAAAATTAGAATTTTTGTAGTTTACGTGAAACCTAACATGCAGGAGCAATAAACAGTTCTGTCTTGTGGATTCAATAGAACTGTCAATTCGTCCTCAGAACAGGTTCCTTTGTACTCAAAGAGTTAAAATCTTGTGAAAACACCATTAAAAACACAAAGTTCCAGGTCACAAAGCTGCCAACTGACCTGATTTTGACTTTCTGCTCACAGAGAATGAAAAGAAAACCCGGTGAAATATTACAGTCGACTGGACTGCAGCATAACTCGATGGTGCGGAAGCGGAAGGAGGCCAAGATAAATAGAATCTGAGACTTTCTTCATGAAGTCTCTAGTGTTCCTGGTGCGGAGGACATATTGTTGTGGTTCCTGGTATGGAGTACGTGCGGTGGTTGATCCTGGTGCGGAGAACATATCGTGGTGTTTCCTGGTGTGGAGGACATATCCTGGTGGTTCCTGGTGCGGAGGACATTTTGTTGTGGTTCCTGGTGTGGAGGACGTGCGGTGGTTGATCCTGGTGCGGAGGACATATCGTGGTGGTTCCTGGTGTGGAGGACATATCGTGGTGGTTCATGATGTGGAGGACATATCGTGGTAGTTCCTGGTGCGGAGGACATATCGTGGTGGTTCCTGGTGCGGAGGACATATCGTGGTGGTTCCTGGTATGGAGGACATATCGTTGTGGTTCCTGGTATGGAGGACGTGCGGTGATTGTTCCTGGTGCGGAAAATGCCGTGTTTGGGCCTAGTGCGGAGGAGCTTCTGTTGAGCCTCGTTCAAACGAGGTATGGCAGCACAGACAGAGATTTTCAGGAATGTAAAGAGACAGAATGTAACACTAGGAAGGATTTTCCGACTCTGTAGCGAGTTGTCTCAATCTCCATCTCACCGTAATGAACATTTATCTATCTGTGACACTCTCTCAAATATCTCTTCTCCACTGGTACTGTCTGACAAATGTACACGCTGCAGCTCTGCATTTGCAATCGCACATTCGTCTGACAGTGTTCTCGCTCTAGAACTGTGCTAAATACTTAACATAACGCAATAACATGAAAGTTACCCACTTTCACGTTGAGCAAAATCATCAAATAGCTTCATTTACAGTCGTGCTGGTGTTTCCTAATGCAAATATATAATCTGATTTATCTTTACTTTCCTACTGGTCAAGATACAATTTTCGCGCTTGACCAGTGCCGACTAAGAGTTTGGCGCTTAGTCTGTGTTTCTTCTCACAAGAGTATTGCACTCTCTATTCTCTTTTATAAGTCATTTGTTTCGTCAATTCTTTCTCATTTTTGGTTCAGTTTGTACTATTTTTATTTCCATTTATAAAGTTGATGGACTGTGTTTGATCGACAAATGTGATCACCCCGATCACACAAAATGTGAAACAAGGCTGTTTGGTCGATTTGGCCATCTTTAACTTGTGGCAGACTGCTACTTTGTGCAGGTCCCATCAATGCCTTACTACAGCTCTTCAATGAAGAGGAACAATCCTGTTTTGGAAGTACTTTGGAAGAAAAGTTCCAACCTAGTAGCAACTTAGTTGAGTCTTGTAAGGTTACCTGACGGCGGTAATTCATTGATTAATGCAGATATATCCACGCTTTCGCAACTAACGGGAAATCATTTTGCAAGTTCTGCTGCAACTGCACATTAATGATTCGTCCCTAAACGAAGAAACGTTTCGATCTTAATTCGGACCAAGGCAAAGGAAATTCATCCGAACAATTCCTCCGATTTTCAAGTCTGGTTAGTTGTCCGAAAAATATATGAGCGTTAACCGAAACTAAAATGGTAAAACTGAATACTGGACAGCAGCCACGCAAAAAATAACCAGATGTAGTGCACTGCCTGGAATGCCGACCACTGCAAGGATCGGATAATAGATGCGAGCTATGTTGTAAATAGTTACAAGTGACATTTAAGTGAGATTTTACAAGAAGTTGTTCAAAGTCGTTCGAAAAGCTCCATGTACTCTCAAAGGGCTCATCCAGCTTTTATATAATATAAGGGAGATCTAGCGGAACAGTCCAGGAGCGACTTGTCACTCCATTCAGACACAACCCACTGAACAAGCAGAATTAACTTTGTTCTTGCTCGATGTACCGTTATGAAATACATTTCATTCCTGGATGAGAATGCATACTTCATTGTGCAATGTATTCAATGTCGGGTTGCAAGGTTTGTCATCGACATGAGGCTTCTGTTGCTTCAATAAAGAGACCTTGTTTATCAATGGTGCCGGGAAATTGCCCCATGGGACCATAATCATTATAGCAGAGCAGTGAGTGGACTTGTAAAATAGCGGAGCTGCTTTAATATGTATTCTGTCCGATTCACGCCACGGACTCTCTTTAAGGGCTACTTTACTCCTGATTGTTACAGGTACTGATATTGTGTAATGTAGAAACTTTTCTCCAGTACCTACCTATTACCTCTGGCACAAATCAACCCAAATTGTTAATTTTAATGACTTGGATCGGCACACACGTGGAGCAAATTGCACTTTATAATAAGATGAAATACATTATATCCGCGCACACAAATACATCATTCCATCACAACAAACTGAGATCTAATACTGAAATGACAGCACGTCGGAGACTATTGTTGATGTTTGATATATTAGCTGGCATTTGTAATTTACAAAATGTATCTGCATTGACTTTGTAGCAGTTACTCCTCTGGTGTCATTGCAGTTCCCGACTGGTTTCTTACTAAAATCCTTCCCCTAAATCACGAACTATTTACTACGAAGTACAGATATCATTATGCATTGTTTTCCCATTTTCACGGGATGTTTCTTGAAAGGTACACAGCAATAATCGTTCAGAAACTTGACAGTTACATGATGGTTTCCAGACAATTACGAGAATAGAATAACACAACGGATGTGTGGATTGGTAGGAAAACGATCACTACGTACAAAAAGACCAGAAATCAGTTTATCCGGACATTCAACGAATTAAATTGGTTTTTCAACAGGTTTGATCAAGAGGCTTATGTTCACTCTCTCAAATGTATCCGGATCCCCAGCTCATCCCTCGCCCTACGTCTCTCTCCAGGGACATCATAGAGCCAACGACCACAGGTAAATGGACTGTCACAGCTAAACGTGCTGTAATGGCTTCCCTGTAATGTTGGGAGAGAGGAAGAGAAAGATGAAGAGAGAAGACGCGAATGGAGAGATTTGGTAGACCACCGGATGGGATGGACTCGGAGCAGCGAAGGGCAGCGAAGATCGGTGGAGATCGATGGTGACCATCAGCCTACGAGTGAGCTCCAACTTTGTGCACAGACAGTTTAATAAGATTAGGACATGTTTTTCTTTTATTTCTTTCCTTCACAAGCCATATAGTCTAGGCAGAGGCAAAGGAAAGGCAGGATCGAGAGGTGGATCAATTGTGTGCTTCCGATGACTCCATACACCTGACCCATCTTTACCGTAACCTCAGTGCTGCCCTAATTGATCTTTAGGGAAGTGGCAACTGCTCAGCCAGATGATACGGGCGTTGGCACTATTTGACATTGGCACTATATGACGGAACACGCTGCGGTGCCTCCATTACTAAAACAATGGCCTCAGTCGGAGTTGAAGAACCAGATCTTATACCTGGTCAGATCACTCCCGGACCAACCCTAGCGTTGCCAGCTGGTTTTCCCGAGAAGTATTGGAGAGATGCGTTGAAGTCACTTGGTGATGATTCTGGACATCTTGGCTGTTAACAAGACCTCTCCATTGCTCAAGACAGGTTTGACTGGCCTCGCATGAAGTTGCAGGTCGAAGAATACTGCAAGACCTGCATTCACTGCATACGGTGGAAGACATTGCCTGTGCCGGTAGCTCCTGTGTCCCACTTGCGGAGAGAAGGGCCGCTGGACCTGGGGTGTGTGGATTTCCAGTCAATAGAACACGATACCAGCAACAGCGTGAATATCTTATTCGTCACGGATCACTACAGAAGCTCAGGCTTTACCTACGAAGGACCAGAGGGCGACCACATTGGCAAAAGTGTTATGGGAGAAGTATTCCGTTTATTACGGCTTTTCCAGGCGGATACGTAGTGACCAGGGACGAGACTTCGTGAGCAGACTCATCCATGAGTTACTGGGCATGCTTGGAGACGAGAGGGACCACGCCCTATCACCCGCGTGTGATCACAAGCCAGAGGGGTTTAATCGGACCTTGCTAGACATGTTCGGGACCCTGGAGATCAGCGAGAAGAGCGGGTGGAGTCAACATACAGGGCATCTGATCCATTGTTACAACTGTACACGAAATGAAGAGACTGGGTACTCGCCATGTTATCTGATGTTTGGGTACTAGGCGAGGTAGCCCATTGACTTTTGTTTTGGGACTTACCACGGAAGACTTATGTGAAGTATGTGTCTGATTTTAGGCTAGGGTCGCCGCCGCCAAGCAGAATCGACGAAAGAAGAAGATGTATGATCACAAAGTGAAACAGCAAAACAGCCTATATGGTGGACAGTCAGATGCCAAACCTGCCAGTTTTCCGGATGAAACCAAAGGATGGGAATGGGCTTGTCAAGAATCTCCATCGGAAGCACCTTCGAGCCTTGGGACAAGAGGTCCCAGAGCCCGACTCGGACATACGCCTTTGTAAGATGTCTCTGCGAAAACGTGGGGTGATTGCAGGGCCCTCAGCAGGAGAGGTTAGAATGGCTCCCACCCCTGAGACCGACTGTGATTCGGAGCGTGAAGACCTGGATGTGTGGTATATGCTGCCTTTCGCTGACTCCCCAGTGACGGAGGAAGAGACTCCTGAAATTTCTCCCACTGAATCAGGTGAAGTGGTTGGGGTTGGACAATCTGTGGGCACAGCGGGACCCTGAAGGAGAGGAAACGGGGCCTGGACATGAGACAGAGGACTCTGAGCTGCGGGGGGTGGGGTGGGGTGGGGTGGGGTTGGTGGCACGGATGACTGGTCGGGGTAGGACTCGTCAGGTAGACCCGAAGTATTCCCAGTATCGTCTGAGCCTGAAGAGTTAGGTGAGGAAGTACAGACGTATCAGAGAAGTAGGGGGCCACCGGATAGGTTGGTCTATACTTAATCGCATACTGTGTACGTTTTGTTATTTGTAAAAGGGGACACATCACACAGCATTCATCTAAACGAGATTTCTTCAGTTTGGCCGGGCCGGGCGTTATCACCCCCTGTATTAAGCCGCTTGGCGAAGCAAGGGTTACATAGGGAAGGCGGGAATACAGCAGGCTTCACCCAGTCAACGTCTGCTGGTACGGATGGCATGAGCCCAAGTGCACACGATGTGCGTGCTGCTAATCTGTGTGCTGTCTTTTATCTAAGTCTCAGTCTGAAAAGGGTCCCATGCTGTCTGGAATACCCTGCCAATTTCCAGTACCCAAGAAAACATGTCTCACCACGCCCAGTAAATGCCGACCAGAGGCACTGAGCTCTCATTTTATGAAATAATTAGAAAGACAGCTCCGGACACACCACGGGACCACCATAAATCAATCGCTGGACTCCCTGTAGTCGAGTACGCCACTACCTTTCTGCATCAACAGACTGACGCCCATCTGGACGTCCATCCAGGCAACACTTTGAAAATCAGGTTCTTTGATTTCTGCAGAGTTTATAACACCATGCGGTCTACTTTCGTCAGGTGCAAGCACACGGAGATGCAGGTAGATACTCCATTATAGTCCTGCAACTTAGAATCCCTGTCCTGATGGCCACAAGCTTCGTGCTTGTCAGGTACTGTGGTTACAAGCATAGAGGTACCTCAGCAAACTGCAACGTCCCTCTTCCTCTTCCTGTTCACCGTCTACCTCGGACTTCCCGATACAACTTCCCGATGCTATGTACAGATCAGTGTGGACAACGTTATTGACCGGTGTGGGCTGAATCACCTGCGGCCACATCTCTCAGATAAAGGAGCTGGTGTTAGACTTCATAAGAGTGAAAACACTTGCAGTCCCATCTCCATCAAGGGAACATGTGGAGGTCTTCCGGGGCTACAAATTACTGGGATTTCTGAGGACAAGGGGATGATCGACGGCAGCAGCTTACCTGAAGACTCAAATCTCTCTCTCTCTCTCTCTCTCTCTCTCTCTCTCTCTCTCTCTCTCTCTCTCTCT
>JAUOBT010000368.1:4588766-4604997 GCA_032362145.1 Hypanus berthalutzae
AAGCGTGGGCCAGATCAAAGTGGCAGGGTCAGGTGAAACTGAATCTCAAGTGACGAGATCAAAAATCACCAGGGGGCTATTTCGCCCACTGCCCGCATAATCTCAACCTAACCCTAACCCTAACACTGCAGCCATTTTGTAACGGGGAAACTAAACAGGGTTGTTTTCACACTGCCGTGTGCTGTGTTCATTTACACCTCTGGTAGTCCTAGCTATCAAAAGACCAGTCCTGGAAAAGATGCAAAACAAAGCATCAGAATGAAGACAAAGTTTGAAAGAGAGTTTTCTGAAATATATTATTGAAGCAATGTGATATAGGCTGGTCAGTTTGAACAAGGTGGTTGATATATATCATTGAGGTAGTGGGATACAGGCTGGAGAGAGGCTGAACACAATGGGCAGGGGATGAGCAAATGGAGCCAGATGGGAGAAGGGGATGAAGGATGATCCCCGATGGCCCTCCAGCAATACACAGATCCTGAAATAATAGTAAACACTAGTAGATAACAGATTCCAATATACCAAAGCCAGAATAAACAATAAGAAATTTGCTATATGCACTCTTGGACTCTACACGCTTTTTCAAAACACCGCAGAAATTATCCCATCTTCATACTTTGCATCTTCGTATGGTTACTGCTCTTCCTTTAACTGAATGAAACAACGGAAAACTGTGGGCACAGCTGAGTACAACATAGAAACTAACGTCCCCTCCATGGACTCGATCTATACTTCCCACTGCCTCAATAAAGCAGACAACATAATGAAAGATCCCCACAACCCTGAACATTCTCACTTCTCACCCTCCCATAGGGGCAAAGACAAAATAAAAACAGAAACAAGCTACCGGGTCAAGGACGGTGTCCATTCTGCTGTTAGAAGCGAACAGCGTGAAGAGTGGACTCCTGACCTCACAGTCTAAATTGATGTGACCTTGCACCACAAACCTACCTGCACTGCACTCTCTCTGTAACCAGGATGACTCGTTACACTCTGGTATTGTTTAATCTCAATGTACTGCTGCAATGTATTGATCTGTGTGGAGACACGGTTTTCACTCTATCTCTGTACTTCTAAAACAAAATAAAAACTTCCCCATTTCAATCGTGTGGAAATATAAACATCCTGGGTTGCTCTTTTGGAAATTCCGGAGTGAGTGTACACATTTACGAGAAACCCAGATAAATGAACAAGACTTAATTCTCACATTAATAGGGCCAGATATCGGGAACACTGTCAGCATTTTGACAAGTTGTAGACATGGACAGAAGATGGAAATAAAGTTCCCAGTCCCCCGAAAGGACTAGATCTCACTGTCCTGTCTGAACGGGGGAAAATGAAACTACTCGTACACGTGGAACAGTGTCCCGAGGGTGCGATTACTCTGTTTAACCCCTGTGTCTGCAAGAACACAACGGGCCGAACGGCCGCTTCCAGTGTGCTGGGAACATGAAAAACGGTTATTGATCCAAGTGGAGTTTGGATCCGATACCGGGCCGTGTGTGATGGAGGGAGATATTCCCAGGTGCATCTGAATGGATGTTTTCATTCTCGGCATCACCACCTCATCGAGATGCGCGAAAACTTTTTCACCCAGAGAGTGGCGGATATGTGAAATGTTCTGCCCCAGAAGGCAGTGGAAGCCAAGTCTCTGGATGCATTCAAGAGAGTTAGATAGAGCTCTTATAGATAGCGGGATGAAGGGAAATGGGGAGAAGGCAGGAACGGGGTACTGATTGTGTATGATCAGCCATGATCACAGTGAATGGCGGTGCTGGCTAGAAGGGCCGAATGACCTTCTCCTGCATCTACTGTCTATTGCCTATTGTCTGTTATCACACTCCTGGGGCCAGAATACCAGGGACTGAGCGGCGGCTCATCTCAGGCGGTTCGGTATGAACCCGGAATGACCGCAACAGGTTGTATCCAGGAAGTGGGAAGAGGCCACCAGTTCGAGGACTCTCTGCCCAACATCAGGTTCCCCACACCCGGGATCGGGTTCAGTACTCACCGATGGGAAATTACCGTTCGCGTTCACCCCGAGTGACGGGCCACAACACTGACTGATGAGAACCTGACCAATTGTCCCCCAGACATCGATCAGCCCACCGGCTTACAGCCGACAACCCGCTTCAGCAGCGATCGGAAAGAAAACCACCGCCATTCCAGAGACTGTGAGAGCGGGCGCTGGCCGCGGAAGCAGATGCTGCTGATCTGCGTTGAAATGGGAGCGAGAAACTGGATCTGGTGACGTGTGGATGGTCTCCCACCTGGACCGGTGACGCTGCTCCTCGCCCCTCACACACTGCCCGACCGATCTGCCGCACTTTTGCAAGTTACTTCATACGTCATATATGTATCCGCCCCCCACCCCCCGGTATCTTCGGCGTCCCCATCGCTCCACCTCTCGGTTCTCAGAGATGCAGGTTCGATTCCCATCCCTATCCGATACACAAGTCAGACCCGAAAAGATTTCATGCAAATCAGTTCTGTGATTATAAATACTAATTTCTATTCACATTCTCCCGAGGACTCACAGGACAGGAAAACTGAAAAATTAAATAAGAAGCAGCAGGAGGTGAGCATTCAGCCCGTCAAAACATCAAGAAGATGGCGGCTGCTATCTCATCTCAGCCATATGTTTCTGCCCGATCCTCATTTCCTCGCACCCTTCGGTCTCCACACATCTGCCGAACTGTGCTTTATGTAAAGACGATCACTGATCATTATCGTCCTCCAAGAATCAGACTTGTAAATCTCTAAAGCATATACTCTCTAACTACCTTGTTAATCCTTCATGGAATTAAATTCTATTTCTGCAGCCCTGTGTTGTCCCAACCACTCACCACCACCCTCTGTCACTATTTCCAACTTACCACCTCCCCCTCACCTGGATCCACCTCTTACTCTCCAGTTCTTGCACCGTCAAATCCCGCAACTCTTTTCTCTGACTATTTCCTGGAGGTTCTCAGCCCGAAATGTTGACCGTCCATTTCCCTGCACAGATGCTGCCCGACCGACTGAGTTCATCTGGCGATTTGTGCTTTGGTCTATACAACCCGTGTTAATCTGGAGATCAGGAGTTTACACCACATTCAAGATACAAATTGAACAAGGCACGAGTAATTAGTATGGTAAATTGCTCAATTAGACACAAGAAAGCTTGCAAATGCTGGACGTCCAAAGCAACAAACACAAAATGCTGTAGGAAATCAGCAAATCAGGTTGTATCTACGGAAAAGAGTAAACAGACGACATTTTGGACAAAGAGCCTTCTTCCCTACGGAGGAGGGAGGGGAAAGATATGTGAATAAAACGTTCGGGGAGGAGAAAGAGTCATGCTGGAAGGTGATAGGTGAATTCAAGTGTAGGACGGGTCAAGGGCTGGAGAAGAAAAAATCGGAGAGCTGTCAATAGGAGAAAGGGAAGAAGGGGACACAGGGGAAGTAATAGGATGGGGAGGAGAAATGAAAGTTCAGAGTGGGGAATAGAGAGGTTTGTGGGGGTGGGGTATTTATTTACTGGAAGAAGACTTAAATATTCATACAATCAGGTTGGAGGGTAACCAGATTGAATATAAGGTGATTTTCTTCCACCCAGAGGGTGATCTCTTCTTGGCACAAGAGGAAGCCATTGATCGAGACGTCAGAATGGGAATCAGAATTAAATATTTGGCCACTGCGAAGACCCCTTTGTGACAGATGATACAGAGATGCTCGACAAAACGGTATGTGGGTCCCACCAATGTAAATGAGACCTCAGCAGAAGCACGGGATACAAGAAAGGACCCCAGCAGATCCGTAGGTGAAGTGTTGCCACACCTGGAAGGACCGTTTCAGGCTCCGAATACAGGTGGGGGAGGAGGTGTACAGGTAGGTGTAGCTCTTCAGCCACTTGCACGTCAAGTGACTTCAGGGAGGCTAGTGAGGAGGGATTAAAGGACAAGATAAAAGACGAGCGAGAGATCCCTGTTAAAAGAAGAGGGCGGGGTGGGAGCGAGGAAGGTAAAGATATGTTTAGTTGTAAGACCTCTTTGGATATGGTGGAAATCGCCGAGGTTGAAGGGGATGTAGTTAAGGAGAAGAGGAACTCTATTATTCTCTGCTTCCTGTCATTGAGCCAGGTGTGAATCCACATTGCAAGCTTCCCGTGAATCCCACGTGGCCAAAACTTCCAGATCAGCTGCCATGCGGGATCTTTGGGCTTTACCAAAGTCCTTATCACTTCAAATCTTCACCTATCTCCATAGTTATTCTTCACACATCTCCAGAAAACTTGAGAGGTATGATGTCCCAACGAGTGGTGTAGTCGCCAACCATCTGAGACTTCAGCCTCATTGCAGACTGAGGAAATTCCGATCCCGGACTGAAGCACGTACACTGTCAGTTGCATATTCTGAGAGACTCCATCCTAATATGACACACTAACGCTTTGAACTCGCCGATTTGTCGTGGTGTTCCTGCCACTTTCCATTTACAAACTAAGGTGGAACTGGAACCTAATGACCCTATGCTGTGCCGGGGCTCAGGCTGATTAACCAGGCTAGAGCTTGAGAGAGGATACAGATGCACTTCTGCTTGTCTCCAGAAGCTCAACTGAGCACTTTTGATCAAGATCTTATTACTGTGAGGTATCCTGCCCTACATGATTGGCTGCATGATTCCTTCAGGGTAGCAGAAATGTAAAATTATAAAATAGAAAATGCTGGGAATTCAATACATCAGGCTACAGCCATGAAATGAGAAATGGTGGAAGTTTCATAAACGGAACCGTCCAAAGTGCTGCCGGTCTGCAGACCGTTTCCACTATTCTCTTTTCTCTTACTTTAAATTTTCAGGCAAAAACAGTTTTTATTTATTTTTATTGCACAGACTGTAGCTGATTTCAGAATGTTTCGAACAACCCAAAATGCCATCCCCACCCCTCCAATTGGTTAGTTCTCTGTTTATTCCGACACCCGGTGTAATACATCCCGTACAGTCAGTGCTCACAGCATCCTTCCCTCACTCTGTTGCATTTGCTCCTGAGGCAACTGTCTCTACCCTGAGAGGCGGTGACCACAGAGCGATAAAATGTGCAACACCTCTTGCCGCTCTGGCGGGCCGTTACCATGGAAACAGCGGAAGTGGGTCAGAAAAAGTTACGGAGAAAGGAAATAACAATCTAAAAAAAATGCTATGTTTGATTATGACAACGGTCAACACTGCAGCTATTTCATAACGGTGAAACTAAAATTGTAATGTCTGCTTTTACTCTGCCTCGTGCTGTACGCAATTAGACCCCTGGTTGTCTTAGCTAACAAAAGTAAAAAAAACAACAACAAAAAACACAAAATAGAAAACAAATAAAACAACAACTATTCCTAGAAAATTAAAAGAAGGAAACTGTGAAAGAGATCACTTTACGATTCAGACGTAGGTCAGAAGACAGTTTGTTGATACCTATGACAAAACTACAACAAACAATAGGAAATTTAGCATATGATCGTTGCACCTTACCAAGCATCAATTCGTCAAGGAAAGTATCCGATCGGGATACTTCCCGCCTTCGTACGGATACTGCTCTGCCCTTGACAAGTTGAAACAGCAGAGAACTGTCGACACTGCTGAGCACAACATAGAAACAGGCTGCCTCTCCATAGACCATGTCTACATTTCCCGTTGAAAAGCAGACAACATAGTTAAAGTTTCCCACAAACCTAGACAAAATCACCTCTCACACTCCCACCTGATCGAAGACTGAAAAAAACGGAAAACATGCCACTAGGCTCAAAGGTGACTTCCATTTTGCTGTTACAGTAGCATGAAGAAGTTTGGGCACCCCGATCAGAATTTCTGTTACTCTGAATAATGTGAGTAGAAGATGAACTGATCTCCAAAAATCAAAACGTTAAAGATGAAACATTATTTCAACATTTTAAGTAAGATTATTGCAGTATATTTGTTTTGTACAATTTAAGAGTGAAAAAAGGAAAGTAGCAACATGCAAAAGTTTGGGCACCCCGAGAGATTTGAGCTCTCAGATAGCTTTTACCAAGATTTCAGAACTTTACAAACTTTTTAAGGCTACGGCTTGTTCACAGTCATGGAAAGGAAAGGTGACAAATGTCAAAGTTTTATAAATACCCTGAATCCCCAAACCTTGTCTCAATAATCAGCTGCCTAGCACTCTGAAAATTAAAATAAGTGATGCCCACAAAGCAGGAGAAGGCTAGAAGACAGCAAAGCGTTTTCAGGTAGCCGTTGCCTCAATTCATAATGTAATTAAGGAATGGCAGTAAATAGGAACGGTGGAGGTGAAGTTGAGATCTGGAAGACCAAGAAAAATTTCCCAGAGAACTGCTCGTAGTATTGCTAGAAAGGCAAATCAAAAGCCCCGTTTGACTGCAAAAGACCTTCAGGAAGATTTAACGGACCCTGGAGTGGAGGCACACTGTTCTACGGTGCAGCGACACCTGCACAAATATGACCTTCATGGAAGATTCTTCAGATGAAAACGTTTCCTGCGTCCTCACCACAATTTTCAACGTCAGAAGTTTGTAAAGGAACATCTAAACAAGACTGATGAAGTTAAAATAGAACTTTTTGGCCGCAATGAACACATGTATGTTTGGAGAAAAAAGGGAGCAGATTTTCATGAAAAGAACACCTTTCCATCTGTTAATCACGGGGGTGGATCGATCATGCATTGGTCTTGTGTTGCAGCCAGTGTCATGGGGAACATTTCACTGGTGAAGGAAGAATGAATTCAATTAAATACCACCAAATTCTGGAAGCAAACATCACACCGTCTGAGAAAAAAAGTTGAAGAAGAGAAGCGTATGTTTTCTACAACAGGATAATGATCCGAAACACACCTCAAAATCAAAAGGCGCAAGCTGAAGGGTTTTCCATGGCCCTTACTGTCCCCCGACCTGAATACCATCGAAAATCTGTGGATAGATCTCAACAGAGAGTGCGTACAAGACCCAAGATCCTCACAGAATTAGAAGTCATTTAGAAAGACGAATGGGCGAAAAGCCCCCAAACAAGAATTGAGAGACTCTTAGCTGACTACAGAAAGCGTTTAAAAGCTGTGATACTTGCCAAGGGGGTTGTTACTAAGTACTGACCATCAAGGGTTCCCAAACGTTTGCTTCGGGCCCTTTTACTTTTTTTGTTATTCTGAAACTGTAAAATACAGAAATAATAAAGTAATATTGCTTAAATGTTAAATGTGTCATCTTGAATTTTATGTTTTTTGGAATCAGATCATCTTTTACTCGCTTAGCTATTCACAGTAATTGGAATTTTGACCAGGAGTGCTCAAACTTTTGCATGCCGCTCTATATCAAATTGAATGTCTGCAGTACAAGACACAGCTTAGTAATCTGGACTCTGGACCTCACTATCTAACTCTATGTGATAATACTTTTTTATATTTTGCTATTGCTTTACCTTCTCTCACCTCAATGTACTGTTGTAATATGTTGATCTCGATGGATGGTATGCAAGACAAGTTTTTCAATGTATTTGACAATAATAAACGAGTCCCACTTTAATTGTGCAGAAATATTATACAAACTTCTGCTCTGGAACATCTGGAGGGAGACTTGCCGAATGGGTACAAACCTCTGAGGAACCCACATACATGGAATACGCTTAATTCTCGCATTGATAGGGTCAGATACACGGAAACACTGGCTGCAGTTCGGCAAGCCGTAACAAGGGAGTGGAATCAGGAAATAAATGTGCAGACGAAATAAGGGGACGTAGCAAATGTGGATCTCACTGCTTTGTCTGAAGAGAAGTAAGGTTAAACTGCTCATACACATGGGGTAGTGCCTCAAAGGTGGGACTACTGCCTCTAGCCTCGTGTGTCTGCAAGAACGCAACATGATCGAATGGCCAATTAACGATCCAGGTGACGTTTGGATCTGCTACCGGGCCGGGGGATGGAGGTATGTTCGACAGCAACAACTCCACAGATGGGAGCAGTCCCGGCACCTGCCTCATCCCGTTCCTGGGACAAGAGCAGAGGGTTGAGCGTAGGCTCATTTCAGGCGTTCGGTGTGAAGGTCCAAAACCCGAGTCGACCCCGACAGGTTTTGTCTAGCAACCTGTTCTGGTGACTTAACGGGATTTTCTACCCTTCATCAGGTTTCCCCGCTCCGGACAGGCCTCAATACTCACCGAAAGGAGCTTTTCCTGCAGGTAGTAAATCTTGCCTCCGCTGCCCGCCGACGGAACAGAAATGGAAGCACCAACTATCCAGAGACTGAGAATGCGCAGTATGAGCTCCCCGTCTTCAGCGCTGTGGTGGGCGGGGTGGGCGGAAACCAATCCGCAGATGCTACAGTTCCACAGTAGAGAGGCTCACATGTCCGATTTGTGACTCTCCCATGTCAATTAAACAAACTGGGTTGCTGATTTGGAGGAAGGAAGGAGGAACGAGTAACTAAACTGCACATTTTTTTTTAAATGAATTGTATTGAATTGCCTTTGTTTCTTCCATCCTTCACTTTCGTGGGGAGTAAACTCTTTACGTTACATCTCCATCAAAATGTGAAATGTGCAATCATAGTAATTTAAAATAATTTATAATAAATAGGGAAGTCAATGTAATATACAGTACACTCAAGTCCGCGTGAGTTCATTAATCTGATGGCCTGGTGGAAGAAGCGGTCCCGGAGACTGCTCGTCCTGGCTTTTATGCTGCTGTACCGTTTCCCGGATGGCGGCAGCTGGAAATTGTGGTTGGGATGGTTTGGGTCTCCGATGATCCTATTAGCCCTTGCTACACACCCGTCCTTGCAACTGTCCTGAGTCATGGGAAGTTCACAACTACAGATGCGCTGGGCTGTCCGCACCACTCTCTGCAGAGTCCTGCGATTGAGGGAGGTACAGTTTCCATACCAGGCAGAAATGCAGCTAGTCAGGATGCTCTCAATTATGCCCCTGTAGAAAGATCTTAGGATACAGGGGCCGTACCATATTGGCTCAACTATATGAGGTTGGGGAGGCGCTGTTGTGCCTTTTTCACCACACAGCTGGTGTGTACAGACCACGTGGTGTCCTCAGTGATGTGAATGACGAGGACCTTGAAGCTGGTTTCCTCTCAAGCCCACATTCATTGATGTCAACAGGGGTTATCCCGTCTCCATTTCTCCTGTAATCCACACCTAGTTCCTTTGTTTTTGCTACATTGGGGTGAGGTTGTTTTATTGACACCACAGTGTCAAAGAGATTTCCTCTTCCCTGTAGGCCATCTCGTTATTGTCTGAGATAAGACCAATCAATGAAGGGTTGTCGGCAAATTTAATTAGCAGATTGCAGCTGTGGGAGGCGATACAGTCATGGGTATACATGGAGTAAAGGAGAGGACTCAGTACGTAGCCCTGAGGGTCCCCTCTATTGAGATTCAGAGGGGCAGAGGGGATGGAGCCTACTCTTACAACCTGCTGCGGATCTGACAGGAAGTCCAGTATATAGTTGGACAAAGCAGGGTCAAGGGCGTGGTTTCTGAGCTTCCTGTAGATCCTAGATGGAACAATTGTGTAGAATGCTGTACTGTAGTTCAAAAATAACATTCTCACATAGGCATCCTTCTTCTCCAGATGTGTAAGCACAAATGAATGGAAGAGATTCAATTCTCCCATAAATAGGATCATACATCGGGAAACATTGGCTACACATCGTCAGGTCATAACAATGGAATGGAGTGAGAAACCAATTCATCCCCATAATGGGTGGCCGTGTCTGATCTGGATCCCACCGCCTTGTCTGAGCGTGCGATAGATGAAAGAAGGGCATTACCCCCACCCCCCGCCCCGCTTCATCTCAGGCGGGTCGCAATGAACGTCCCACAACCCGGTCAGACGCCATAAGACCATAAGTTATAGGAACAGAAGTAGGCCATTCGGTGCACGAGTCTGCTCCGTCATTCAATTTTGGGCTGTTCCAATTCTTGAAGTCATCGCGACACCCCTGCCGTTATCCCATACCGTGTGACGCCAGCAGGTTTTGTCTGGGAAACTAAACGAGACTGCCAATTCGGGGAAGTTAACGGGACTTACTGCTCAACATAAGACATGCCCTCTTGGGGCCGGCCTCGTTACTCACCGATGGAAAGTTGATGTCTTCACGCCGCAGTCAGTAATCGCTGCCTCGGCTCAGTAAATAAATGCGGCGGGCGGGGCTTGGGAATCATACCCGCAACTGTTTCAGATATCCAGGAAAGTGTGAACACGTGACCGGTGGGGGGGGGGGCACCCCTCTGACAACTTCCGAATCAGGGTTAACTTCACTGGTATAGTTCAGGAAATGTATTGTCTTTATGGCAACAGTACTATATAAACCATCATAAACGGAATTTCTGATATATATATTGTCACGTACACGCACCCCTGGGGAAAGTAACGGTGATATGCACGCAACACTAAAAGAATCTGCAGCAGTGGAACAAACCTGCAGTCTTGTTAACAAAACACTATTTTATTAGTAATTACGTCATATGGTACGTAAACCAGGTAAATCAAGAGTTAACGGTGTTATGCATATATCGTTGTAAGTATATAAATCCCCAAACTTCTTGAAGCTTAGGTGGTAAGTAAATCTCACGATGGTATGTAAGAACAGTTCCATTCTCAGGTGAATTGATGCGAGATGTTTGTAATCCAAAGGCGAATGTTGTGAGAAGGCAATTAGGTCGATTCCACGACAGCAATACAAAATAACAATAGCAATAGTTTTTACCTCCGAAGTTGTTCCAATCCACACTCACGGACAGTGACCTTGAACGAATCTCCTTTCGACACAAGTGGTACTACACCCGAATTCAACTACGGGACATCCCAAACAAAATCCACATGTGGATTATCACGAACTATAGCGTATCAGAAAGAGGACCTGATTCAAGGGAACCACCACCCAGTCAAGTGTCCACACCGGTAGATTTCACAAGGTTACCACAACCACGCATCGTAATAGCCCCTCGTCCGTCCCACGACATACTTCAAGAGAGTCCAAACATTGACCTCTGTGTCACTAAGTTTCTTCTGTTTCAAATTTTCCTCTTCCCTCCTCTCTGCCAATTTCTTGCCGTTGCTGCCCTTGTGAGAGTGGATTATTATTACTCTGAATCGATCTCTACAAACCCCTTTTGGGCTACTGGAAGTTTAAACCAGCGACCGACTCACTGGTGTCTTCCACTGACAGAATCCATCTTCACTCTCAGGCCGTGTCTCTGTATATCTGCCTGTACGAGGATCATCTGACCTGTCTTATTAAAAACAAGCCTCGAAGTTGTATAAGCTAAACATTCATTGTATATCATGTAACTCCTCTTCTTTCACCATATTAACCAAGCAATGTTGTAGGCAGTAGAATTCCAATAGTGTCCAAAAGTCACATTCTCTCAGCGTTTGAAAGGTGTGTGTGTGTGTGTGTGTGTTAAAATAAACGAGTGCAAAATTTAAATGTAAGAGTAATAATATTGACCATTTTAATTGTGTGTAAATATTAGACAGCCTGAGTTGAATATTAAGATCTTCTGCAGAGAGCTATTTTCCCTTCCGTATTTTCCCCCAACTCACCTCCTCAGTTTCACACAGTCACGGGATTATCCCCATAACATTCCGCCGTTCAATTTGCACCCGAAACCGAAATGTGTCATTTAATTCACTTCAGTGTTTACCATCATTGATGACCATTCGCATTCCTCCAGCCTCACTGGACAGTAACTCATACACATCACCAATTGAGAAACAGCAGGAGGTGGCCACTCCGCCTCTCCAACCATCAACAAGATGTCGGCTGTTGCCCCACCTAATTTATATGTTTCTTCCCGATGCTTATTTACTCCATTCCTTCGGTAGCCACGCATTTGCCGAACTCTGTTTGATGTGAGGACGATCGGTGAGTCCTCACCGCCCTCTGTGAGTGGGATTTACAGACATTCCCCACCCGCGGAGTGGAGACATTTCCCCACATCTTAGACCCGGACAGCCCACGTGATACTTGCTCTGGGATACCTTGCTGTGCATCTGGGGAACTTTGGGTGCACATGGATTTAGGTATGCCCATGAATTTAGGGTTGTGGTCTCAAATTGGAATTTGGAATACACTGGAATTTAGAAGGATGAGAGGGGATCTGATTGAAACATTATTAAGGGATTGGACACGCTGGAGGCAGGATGCAGGTCCCCGCTGATGGGTGAGTCCAAAACTAGAGGTCACAGTTTAAGAATAAGGGGTAGACCATTTAGAACAGAGATTCAGAAAAAAATCTTTCACCCAGACTACGGTGGATATGTGGAATGCTCTGCCCCAGAAGGCAGTGGATGACAAGTCTCTGGATGCTCTCGAGAGAGTTAAATAGAGCCCTTATAGATAGCGTGGATAAGGGATATCGGGAGAGGGCAGGAACGGGGTACTGATTGAGAATAACAGTGAATGGCGGTGCTGGCTAGAAGGGCCGAATGGACTTCTCCTGCACCTGCTGTCTATTGTCTATTGTCTATTGTAAATATTCGGGTGCGCCGTGAATTGGGGATTGCGCAGATTTTGCGTCTGTTTTCGATTATGTGTGTGCAGACGGATTTCGAGTCTGACGGCCGATTTAGATTTGCCATCGGAATTCGGAGTTTGGGAAAAAATTTAACGTCTGTACTGTTTGAAGTGTTTTCTGATTTGGAGTCATCTGTTATGTATGTGGGATGCAGTGTGTTTGGGTGGGCACTAATTTATTGAAGTCTACAGATTAGAGGGTGCACGCGCAATTGGCGATGTGTGCAGATTTGAGGTTGCGTTTTCAAATTGGCCGTGCACACAAGTTTGGGGATACATACACGTTTGTGTGTGTTGGCGGAACAAGGTTTGCACACGAATTTGTTGAGTGCGGATTATTAATGTCGAGTCTACCTTTTCTCAACTGTTTTCGTATGTATCTTGCTCGGGAAAATCTCATGGGGGTGTGGGGGCGTCAGCGGGTTTTGGGTGCGCACTGCGTTGGGGATTGCGCAGAAATTAGGCATATCAGCAAAAATGAGTTGCACAGAGTCTCGGGGTGCACATGGATGCAAACGGGATTTTGGGTTTGTTCTTGAATCTGTGGGTGCACACGTTTTTGGGGATAGCCTACATAGGGGAATATCGGCGAAGATGGAGCCGCCACGTTTCTGAAGGTGCATCTGGAAGTTGATGAGGATTTGGGTTGACCTGTGTGTGTCGCCGGAGTTGGTGATGTGCTCAAAGACTTTACGATGTGTGTGGCTTTTACTGCCAAGGCAGTTATTTAATGCTTGTAAAGGATTCATTGTATGGGTAATCGATTGTGCGGGTTCGGGTGCACATACATTTTGGGGTGCGCTCTTACTTGGGGATGTGTGCAGATTTAGGGGATCACACGGATTTTCGAGATACGAGCGTGCTGTTCAGTATTAGGGTGCTCAGGAATTTGAGTTGACAATCAAATCTGGCTGTGTCAGCCGATCTACGAATAGATTTTGGGGCACCTGAGGATTTTTAATGTCGAGACAACCCTTTTCTAAATCATTTGAAATGGTTCCTGCTCTGCATCTCGGAGTATCAGTAGGTTTGTAGTGTACTTTGGTTTGTGTGTGCAAACTTGTGATGTGCGCATATTTCTGGGTACGCGTGTTTGGGGGTGCACACGGATTTAGGCATGCGCGCAGTTTTAGGGGTGAGCTCTGGAATATGGGAAGGTACACAGATTAGTAGATGAGTACAGATTCCTGTATATCGGCTTATTTAGGGTTGCACATGAATTTGGGTGTGCAAGCGGATTCAAAATGTCTGTGTATTACGGACATATTTGCGGTATCTGCTGTTATGAGTGATGAACAGTCCTGATGGACAATGGGGTACAGAGTTACCCATCCCCTCCTCCCTGAGAACCATGAACTATTACTGTTGCTATGCTGCTCATGAGAGAGAGAGATGAGACACAGGCAAAAGATCTGCGACAGTTAAGAGAGAGAGAGACTGTTGATTTATTGTATTGTGACTCTTCCTGGATTATTTATCATTTCGCTGCAAAGACATTATTTTGCTCATTAACATTCCTCGGTGGACTGCCGGAGTGGCCTGATTTGATGACAACGGTCATTCAAATTTGATTGATAGCTGAGACCCCGTTAGTAGGGATAAAAGACAGGTCTAGAGAGACACCTTCCAGACACACCAGTGGACACTGACTGAGGGTTGTGAACCCAAAAAGAAGGTAGGGGTTTCTGAGACCAAATCAGGGTAACTGTCAGTAAAGCTCTCAGTGTAACAGCAGGGCCGGTGGGGACTTGTGTGTATCTGTCCACTCATGCCAGAGTGACGAATCCACCAGAGAACAGTCCAGCTGAAGGACGGAGGGGTCAAAGCTAAATGACCACCACAACGGTACGACGGATTAAGAAAGAAATAGTTTTGCCTGCTGCAGCTGTTCCATCTCCCTCTCTCTCTCTCTCCAACGATTACAACACAACAACCATAACTACCTCAGCGCTCGTGAACTGAACAGAACTTTATCCTTTTCTATGACAATTTTTTTACCCCTAGAAATCGATAGAGCTTGTTTGTTATTGCTAACCCGTGTTATATGTATATTTCCATTATTGGTATTGTTTTGCTTATTTTACTAATAAACACTTTTGAATATAGTACCACCAGACTGGAATCTTTTCTCTCTGCTGGTCTGACACCCAGTTACAGGGTATGTGTTACGGGGTAGGTTTGGAAGTATAACGAAGCTCGAGGCTGTTTCATTAAAGAAACTAATTTGTGAGAACTCCGAAATGATTCTTGCTCAGGAATAACCTAAAGTGAATGATGACGGTTTTGGGGCGGCGGATTTGCGGCTGCATGTCGATTTCGTCGAGCACACGCTTTCAGCTGTCTGTGGATTTGGGTGTGCACGCTGATGTGGGGGTTGCTCGCGGATTTGAAGGTGAGCACATTCTTAGTGTGGGGGTAAAGATAAAATTGGTGCACACGGAAGTAGGGATGCGCATAGACGAGAAAGTGTCAGCGGTGCTGTCTGTTATGGCAGGGGAAAGGTTAGATTAATCTGCACAGTATCGAAAGAAACTGAAGAGGATTGTCAATTTAGCTGGTTCTATCTTGTGTATCACCCTACAAAGTACCCAGGATATCTTCAAGGATCGGTGGAGCAGAATATTAGGGTCCATTATTAAAGACCTGCCGCGGCCAGGGCATGCCAGCCTCTCACTGCTACTTTCCGGTAGGAGGTACAGAAGCCTGAAGAGACATACACAGCGATTCTGGGACAGCCTCTTCCCCTCCGACTTCAGACTCCAAAATGGACATTGCATCCTTCGACTATTATTTATGTTTTATACACGATTTTTAATCTATTCAATATAGGTATACTGTAATTGATTTACTTATGTATTTATTGTCATTGCTGTTTTGTTTTTCTCTATTACATATTGCAATTAACTGCTGCTGGTAAGTTAAATTTCACGACAAATACCTTTGATAATAAACATGATTCTGATTCAGTAGGGATGTTTCTTTGCAATCCACAGCTCCTCCATTTTCCCTATCATCTTCACTCTTGCTAACCAGTGTGTCCACATTTTACTACAAGTCTTTTTGATACACTCAGTTTGGCCACAGTATCAGGCACTTCACGTCACCGATGAAAGGACAACAGAGTATATTATAAATTCATGGCATTCTTCTGCTCGGGCACATCCTCTTTAAGTTTAGATGTGTACTCTATTCAGCAATGATCTCCTTCCCAACACTATAGCAACACATAGTTATTTTAGTTAGTATTTTCTTACTGCCCACTTCAATCTTGCTGACCTGTCTCTTCTGATCTCTCTCATTAATAAGACATTTTCGCCTACAGAACTGCCATTCTCTAGGTTTTTGTTCGTAAGTGTTTCTAACCTAGAAACTGTTGTGAGTAAAACTCCTAAGAGATCGGCAGTTCCTGAAATCTTCAAATCACTTAAAATCAACGTCACATAAATTACTTTTTTTCCCCACATGCACAACGAAACAACATCACCACATCTCCAGCCGTTATGCATTCAGTTCTGGCTACGACATTGGCTGGGTTGATATTTGCACTATGTGCGCCTGGGCAGGCTCTGGAAATTTAGTGGCCTTTGTATTAAGATATCATGCACCATATATTCCAGAAATAGTAGGGGACAGAGGGTCCAGTGAGATGGAGGAACTGTGCGAAATACATGTTGGTAGGGAAGTGG
>JAUOBT010000368.1:4628421-4646925 GCA_032362145.1 Hypanus berthalutzae
CACATCTTGTAAAGTCATTGCCCAGAAAAAAAGCAATAATGAACAATTTCTATAGAAAAATATGTCAAGAACAGTCATGATTATTGAGACTGTGATTGGCCACATCATACAACATGTCACTTAACGATCATGTCGTACAACAGGGCACATAATAATGATGGTCACAATTGACCTGTTGAGCCAGAAACAGAGAAATTTCGGCTGATGCTGTTTTCCTTTTTTGAGTGATCAGCTGCCTCAACAGTATCAAAGTAATTTGCACTTGTGGGGGCAGCCAGAAGTGAACTGTGCTGTCTGATTAATATTTCTGCCTTTCCTGATGTTAGGATTAATGTGTCCAGCCTCTAGGTATGGTAGTGACATGGAGCTGTGTGGAAACTATGAAGTGAGGATGGTGAATATTTTGTAATGACTCAAGCAGTGGGCTGAGCTTGGAGAATAAGGACGGTCTGATATTTTACTGTTTATCAGTTTTGTGTCAATCTCTGTTGACTGATGGAAACAAAATTAAAGGTGGTCTCAGTTCCTCTACCCAGAGTGTCGACTAACTGACAGATCGTTCCTGTATTTTCTGCTTCAGTTTTTGATTCCCAGCACTTGAGGTTCATTTTTTTAATATCGGCTGTTCTCTTCAGTTTTATTTTATCCCAACTGGGTGCTCAATTATCTGTTCTTCTGTTCCAACCGTTTATCCCCATTTATTACAGAGCCAGCATCTGTACCAACTCCGCAAACCAAGGGGGCAACTCCTGAGCAAAGCGATCATTTGTCCACGATCACAGATCCAGGTACAAGTTCTGTTATCAGTTGTGGGGATTCAGCTTCATCGAGAGTCCTCTCTGAAATCATCCAAACCAGAATCAGGGAGTGTATGGGATTGACTGAGGGGAGAGTGGTGATATACTGACCAAGGTAGGTGGTTTATGGAGGTTTGGAGTGCGTGGTGTGGGTTGGACAGGATGGTGTGTGAGTGAGTAAGGGATAAGGGAGAGGGAGTAGTAAGGGGACAATGAGACACCGAAGGGTCGAGTATAATGGAGTGTTTGTGGATGATTGAGGCATTAATGGAAGAGAAGTGATGGAGCAACTAAAGAGTGTTGTATCATGAGTCTAACTAATGGGGAGACAAATCTGTAGGCTTGCCATGAGCAGTAGATGTTTATACATGGGTAAGAGGGTTGAACAGGAAGTTGTGCGTTGAGATAAACATAAAGGGAAATGAATGCAAAGGTGCCCTGGATAAATCAGTGACTGTAGCATACTGGGTTGGGGCCGTGTATTCCTGGATTTTGCATCTGAAAGAATTGTTCCCGAATGACTGATGAATGCAAAGGGTGGGAATGGAGGTAATTGTTAGAGGTTTCTATCCAATTTTTGAAAAAAGGGGGGGGGGGTGATTGTGATGCGAATCAGGCAGCTGGGAGGACCTCCCATGGGAGTAAGATGTGGGATGCTGTGATTGGAGATTGGGTGAGTGCTGTATAGCCTTGTATGGTGGGTGTGATGGACATCTATGGTACGATAGAAGGCGGGTTTTGGTGATTGCTGCAGTTTTGTGCCTTCACGAGCTAGATTAATACTTCATGCCTTCATACTTCCACTCCTACACTCACCGGCTGTCCCTGATTTAAAAGGGATCCATGGTCTTTTTATAACAATAGAGTATGGCATGATTTTATTCACCATTTCTGAGTCATCTGAGCCAGGTGATGGTTTGCTCACAATCATGGACCCACATACTAGCTCAGATATCAGCTGTCAATTTAGGCTTATATAGACTATTCTTTGCAATCATCCAGCACCAGAATAAGAGAGTGCATGGGATGACGAGGGAGAGAATGGTGATGGAGTGAGCGAATGACGTAGGGAGATGAGTTATGGAGGTGTGATGGAGGAATAAAGCGGTGAGGTGTGAGGAGCGACTTTATGGGCGAGGGAGGAGTAAGGGACGCCAAAGGGACGACTGTGGTGTTGTGTCTGTCGACTGATGGAGAGATTGATGGAAGAGGGCTGATGGAGCAAGGAAACGGTGTTTGTTAGATAAGTAAGCAAAGAGCACAGCAGGGAGCTAAGCGCATAATCTTGTGGTGTAGATCTGCTGATAGAGTGTTCATAGTGACAGCAGTTGCTACTGAGTGTTAGAACATAGAAATCTACAGCACATTACCATCCGTTCAGCAGACAATGTTCTGCCGACCATGTAACCTGCTCTACCATCTGACTAGAATTTCCCTGGCGGATAGCCCTCTATTTTTCTCAGCTCCATCTACCTGTCGAAGAAACTCTTAAAATACCTAATTCTAGTCACTTCTACCTCTGCTGCAGGCAGTGCATTTTATGTATCCACCACTCTCTGTGTGAAAAACACACACCTCACATCTTCCTCGATACCTACTTGAAAGCACCTTTACAATCTGGCCCCTTGTTTTAGCCTCTTCAGCCTCTGGCTATCCACACGATCAATGCCTCTCATCGTCTCTATACCTCGATTAGGACATATCTCATCCTCTGTCGTTCCAATGAGAAAAGGCCAAGTGCTCTCAAACTATTTTCATCGGGTACACCTTCCAATCCCGGCAACATTCTTGTAAATCTCTTCTGCATTCACAATATTGTATCTGTATCCTTCCAGTAGATAGATGACCAGATCTCAACAAATCACTCCATTTGGGGTCCGACCAAGATGGATGAATGAATGAATGAATGAAAATGAATGAACGAAATAAATTTGTTGAATGAAATTATATAGCTGTAATGTTTGCTAAGGAATCTTGAACTCAGGCCCACAGTTGAGGACTGCCTTGACACTATACGTCTTCATAACTGCTCTGTCAACCTGCTTTGAGTGTCCTATGGACAGACTTGGATGGCCCAGGGAGAGGAATGGTCACTTGAAGTGTCAGGTTTCAGATGTTTCAGAAAGGACAGTGAAGCAAAACATGAGGGGCGTGTCACTGTTATCAGAGATAATGTCAAGGCTGCTAAAAAGGTGGAAGTCATGGAGGGATTGTTTATGGAGTCTGTGTGAGTGGAGGTTAGGAACAGGAAGGGGTCAATAACTCTACTGTTTTTTTTTATAGGCCGCCGAATAGTAACAGGCATGACAAGGAGCAGATAGGGAAACATATCCTGGGAAGGTGTAATAACAACAGAGTGGTAGTGATGGAAGATTTTAATTTCCCAAATATCGATTGGCATCTCCTAAGAGCAAGGGGGTTTGATGGGGTGTAATTTGTTCGGTGTATTCAGGAACTTTTCTTGATAGAATATGTAGATAAGCCTACATGAGAAGAGACTGTACTTGATTTGGTATTGGGAAATGAACCTGGTCATGTGTCAGATCTCACAGTGGAAGAGCATTTTGGAGATAGTGATGATAATTCTATCTCAGTTACAATAGCATCAAGAGAGTTAGGAAAGACAAGTTAGAAAATCGCTCAGTTGGAGTAAGGGGAATTATGAGGCTATCCGCCTGGAACTTGGAACCTTAAACTGGGAGCAGATGTTCACAGGGAAAGGTACGGAAGAATGAGGCATGTATTTGTGTGGAGTTCTGCGTAATTACATTCTAATGACACAGGGAAGTTATGGTAGGGTACAGGAACCATGGTGTACAAAGTCTGTAGTAAATCTAGTCCAGAAGAACAGAAAAGCTTACAAAAGTTTCAGAGAACTAAGTACTGTTGGAGATCTAGATGATTTTAAGGCTCACAGGAAGGAGCTTAATAAGGAAACACAAAATATTCTGAAGAAGCTGTGATCAAAGCAACTCATATAAAACACCTGAGGAACACAGCAGATCGGATGGCATCCGTGGAAATGAGCAGTCAGTATTTCGGGCTGAGACACTTCGTCAGGACTGAAGAGAAAGGGGCCCTATAAGGAAGGTTGAGGAGCGTGGGAAGGAGAAGCTTGTAGGTGCCAGTTGAAAAATCAATCAGATGAAAGATCAAGGGCTGGTGGAGGGGAAGGAGGGAGGGGATTGGCAGGAAAGGTGAAGAAGGAACATAATGGGAAAGCGCTGTGAGTAGAAGAAGGCGCAATCATGAGAGAGGTGATAGGCAGCTGGAGGAGGATGAAACTGGCATGCAGGAAAGGACGGAGGGAATTACCGGAAGTTGGAGAATTCAATGTTTATGCCAACGGGTATATGAGCTTAAGATGGAAATTAGGAGAGCCAGAAGGGGCATGAGAAGGCCTCTGTGGGCAGGATTAAGGAAAACCCAAAGGCAGTCTACAAGAGCAAGAGGATAAGCCGTGAAAGAATAAGACCTATCACATGTGACAGTGGGAAAGTGTGAATGGAACCGGAGGAAATAGCAGAGGTACTTAGTTAAAACTTTACTTCAGTATTCACTATGGATAAGGATCTTGGTGATTGTTGTGATGACTTGCAGAGGACTGAAATGCTTGACCATATAGATTTTAAGAAAGTGGATGTGCTGCAGCTTTTGGAATGCTTCAAGTTGTATAAGTGGTCAGGACCGAATGAGATGTACCCACGCTACTGTGAGAGGTGCGGGAGGAGATTGCTGAGTCTCTGGCAATGATCTTTGCATCAACAATGGGGATGGGAGAGGCTGCAGAGGATTGGAGGGATGCGGATGTTGTTCCTTTATTCAAGAAAGTGAACAGAGATAGCCCGGGAAATTATTGGCCAGTGAGTTTTTCTTCAGTGGTTGGTAAGTTGATGGAGAGGATGCTGAGAGGCAGGATTTATGGAGATGTGTAATATGATGAGTAATAATCAGCATGGCTTTGTCAAGAGCAGGTTGTGCCTTTCATGCCTGATTGAATACCCTGAGGATGTAACTAAACGTATTGATGAAGAAAGAGCAGTCAGTGTAGTGCATATGGATTTCAGCCAGACATTTGATAAGGTGCCCTCATGCAAGGCTTATTGAGTACATGAGGATGCATGGGATTCAAAGGGGACATTGCTTTGTGGATGCTGAACTGGCTTGCCCACAGATGGCAAAGTATGGTTGTAGACGGGTCGGATTCTGGATTGAGGTCAGTGATCTGTTCTGGGTCCCTGACTGTTCGTGATTTTCTATAAATGACTTGAACGAAGAAGTGGAGGATGGGTTAGTAAGTTTTCTGATGTCGGAAAGGTTGGAGGTGTTGAGGATAGTGTAGAGGGCTGTCAAAGGTTGCAGAGGGGCACTGAGCGGATGCAAAACTAGGCTGAGATGTGTCAGATGGATTTCAACACAGATAAGTGTGAGGTGGTTTATTTTGGTCGGCCAAATATGATGGCAGAACAGAGTATTGATGTTATGACTCTTGGCAGTGTGGACGATCAGAGGGATCTTGAGTTCCTCATCCATAGGACTCTCAAAGCAGCTGCACAGGTTGACTCTGTATTTAAGAAGGCCTACGGTGTATTGACCTTCATCAATGGTGAAATTTAATTTAGGAGCCGAGAGGTAATGTTGTAGCTATATAGGACCCTGTTCAGACACCACTTATATTACTGTGCTCAGTTCTGGTCGCCTCTGCAGGAAGGCTGTGGAATTCATAGAGAGTCTGCAGATGAGATTTCCAAGGATGTTGCCTGGATTGTGGAGCATACCTTATGAAAGCAGGTTGAGTGAAGTCGACCTTTTCACCTTGGAGCGACGGAGGATAAGAGGTGTACAAGATGATGAGAGACATTGATCGTGTGGATAGTCAGAGGCGTTTTCACAGGGCTGTCACAAGAGAGCACAGGTTTAAGGTGCTTGTCAGTAGGTATAGAGGAGATGTCAGGGGTACGTTTTATACTCAGAGACTGCTGAGGGCATGGAATGTTGCTGCCGGCAGTGGTGATGGAGGCAGATATGATTGAGCCTTTTAAGAGACTTTTGGATCAGTACCTGGAGCTTAGAGAATTGAAAGGCTATGGGTAACCCTAGTAATTTCTAATGTAGAGAAATTTTCTGCACAACTCTGTGGGGCAAAGGGCCTGTATTGTGCTGTAGGTTTTCTATGTTTCTATATCACAACTCCTGGTTTTGCACCCTTGACACCACACAGTCAATCTCTACGGCTCATTGTTAAGGGCTGGAGTCACCGGTCTTGGAAAGACATTGCCCAGGACCATGATTACCCACATCATACTACATGGCACATAATGATGATGCCATATGACAGGGCCATAAAGATGTCACAATCGTGGCATCTTGTAATACCCACATTTGTCCAGTAAACCATTCCTGTTGAGCCTGAATCACAGAAATTTCTGCTGCTGCTGTTTTCTCCTGAGTGATCAGTTGTCTCAACAGTATCAAAACAATGTTTTTTTCTGGAGGGTGTAGCCATAGGTGAACTGTACTGTCTGCCTAGTATTTCCACCTTGTTTCCTTCTGTTTAATTTCATTCCTACTGGGTGGGCAATTGTCTGTTTCTCTGTTCCCACAATGTACCCCTGTTCATTACAGATCCAACATCTGTACCAACTCCGCAACCCGAGAGGACAACTTCTGAGCCAGTCAATGATTTGTCAATGATCATGGACACAGGCACAAGCTCAGGTATCAATTATGGTGATTTAGGTTTATCAAGTTTCCTCTCTACAATCATCCCAGACCAGAATCTGGGAGTACATGGGATTTATTAAGGGTAGAATGATGATTGGCTGATTGAGTGACTGAGGGAGATGGTTTATGGAGGAAGGGAGGGGTGTGTGAGACAGTAAGTGATTAGCGTTGAGGGGGGGAGTAAGGGGAGAATGAGCCTCAAAGGGTTGAGTATGATGGAGTGTTTGTGGGGTGATGTAGGCATCAATAGAAGAGGTGTGATGGAGCAACTGAAGAGTGTTGCATGACGGGTCTGACTATTGCGAATGGACACAAATATGTCGGCTTGCCATTACCTGTGAATGTTGATATATGGGTAAGCAGAATGAAAGGAAAGTTGTGCGTTGAGATAAATTTGAAGTGAAATGAATGTACAGATACTCTGGATGACTGAGTGATTGCAGCATACAGGTTCAGTTCCAAGTATCCCTGGATGTTGCATTGGAGCGAATTGTTCTGGAGTGGCTAGTGAACAGGTGGGAATGGAGGTAATTGTCAAAGAGAGTTCTGGCTTACTTTTGAAACAGGAGGTGATTTTGATGGGGATAATGCAGCTGAGAGGACCGCTCATGGGAGTAGGATGTCGGATTCTGTGACTGGTGATTGGATGCGTTCTGTATAACCCAATATGGTGGGGTCTGATGGGCATTTATGGTGCAATAGAAGGCAGGTTTCTGTGATTACTGCAATTTGTGCATTACAAACAAACTAGCTGAATACTTTCTTTTCTGCAGTCACCATGTGCCCCTGATTTTAGAGAAGTTCCCGATTTTTTTGGGACAATAGGGTATCAAGACACCTCTACACCAACACCTCTACACCAACCCCTCTACTCCACCCACTCTATTTCCACTGTCCTGTCTGCTGCCGTTGTGCTGTGATAGGTCATCTCACAAGCAGAAACCAAACTGATATACTTGTTGCTGAAGGGAATGGCCACAGGGGAACCCTGCACGATCTGCTTACTCCCCTGGTGGTCACTCAACAACTATCTGGGGTCTCTACTCTGGGTGTGAACACCACTGGAGAAGTCTCATCTATGAGTATTTTAGCCTCCATAATGATCCTAAGTACATTCAGCACCAGCTGCAGTTCCTTAGTATTGTCAATCAGGAGAAGAATGTGCACTTTCTGCAAGTTTTGTCATGATGTACCATAAAATACCAGATCTTAAAGGAGTATTCCACTGTCTTAACTAATATCCAGCCTACATTTGTTCTAATTTTGGCTCAAACTTCTTCAGGTAAGTTTTATGATGAACTAAAACTCTCTGCCCCTATATCCCCCCTCTGCCCCACTTATCCCTCCTCTGCCACACTTATACCACATCTGCACCATTTATCCCCCCTTCTGCACCGCTTATCCCGCTCCATCTCCCCCCCTCCAATTCGTCAGGGGTGAGGGTCAAAAGGAGGCCAAAGAGATGGAAAGTGTGGAACTGAGGGTAAGAAACAGGTGACAAGGAAGTGGTGTGGAGTCTGGATAGCAGCATTAAAGACAACATCACCCATCACATGCCCTTATCAAGGAGGTGGTACAGGAGTCTGAAGACACACACTCGATGTTAATTAGGGAGCGAGAGTGGTGTCTGATGTGTGTGACTTGGGGAGACGATGTGATACCCCGATGTCTGGAACGGTGTGAATGCTGAGAGATGGAGTAGGGGAGGTTTATTGAAAGTCCAGGATTTCAGTGACTAGGCAAATTGACAGATTTTTTTCAGGCAGGAGGGACCACCTGTGCAGAAGATAGACTGGGTAAAGGCTCTGTGCTATGTTGTCAGTGTGTAATGTGGCTGGGGGAGACGTGTGACTTTTCCTACTCCTGGTGTTTGTGCTGTAATCACAGTCTGGTGCCTATACAGTTGAGGAGTTAAACAACATGGAAACAGGCCATTTGTCCCGACACATGCATGCTGACAATGGTGTCTGTCTGAATCAGATCCAAATGCCTGTGTCTGTACATACTCCTCTAAACCTTTCCCATATATGAAAAGAGCTTGACCAGTGGCCAATCGGGATGTCACAAGTTTTGAGAGGAGAGGATTTAAATCAGATACATTGCCCAATTACAGAAGGGATCAGCGGGTTACTGAAATGAAAAATAGCTTTGACCCAGTGACCAATCGGCATTCAGCTTTGATTAAAAAGGAAGCCAAGGGTAAACACAGTGGTCCTCATCTGGGTGAGCAGAGTCCTGGTGGTGATCTTGAGGCTTCAGCTCTTCGAGGCTTCAGTGATGGAAAGCTTTCTAAAGAGAAAACAAATGAATGAAAAGCTTCAAGGTTAAGCTTTTCTTTTTCATTTTACCTTTAGAATTACTCATCTAGGACAGTGGAGATGCCGGACAGGGCAGCAGAATGCAACTCTTGTGGGATGTGGGTAGACAGGGAGTCCTCTAGATTCCCGGACAGCAGGAAGTGCATCCAGCTGCAGCTTTTACCAATCCAGGTTAAGGAGTTGGAGCTGGAACTGGATGAACTCTGGAACATTTGGGAGGATGAGGGTGTGATAGATACAATGTATGGAGAGGTTCTTACACTCAAGGTGTAGGACACAGGAAATTTGGTGCCATTCAGGAAGGGTCAGTGATTAAACAGCCAGTACAGAGTACTGCTTTGGCTATCTCCCTCATCAATAGTTGTGTCACTTTGTATAATTCTGGAGAGAGAAGATCTAACAGAGGATAGTCACAATGAGTATGGCATTCACGTCTCTGCCACTGAGAACGATGGGGAGGTGAAGAGGCAAGCAGTGGTAATAAAGATTCGGCAGGAGCATCTGTGGGTGAGAATGAGATTTCCAGGTGGTATGTGGCCTCCTGGGCACCAGAGTCAATATCATGGATTGAGTCCTCAGCATTCTGAAGTGGGAAGGTGAACAGCCAGAAATCGTGGTCCACAGTGAGGTTCTGCATCGGGAGTTCAGGGAATTATGTGCTAAATTAAACGATAGGACCTGCAGAGTTGTGATCTCAGGGCTGTACCCACGCCATGTACTAAAGAGTTCAGAACTGAAATGATTTTCAATTTAATATGTGACTAAGAGGTTGGTGTGGAAGCAAGATCATAAGATTTTTCGATCATTGGGCTCTGTTCCAGCAAAGGTGGGATCTATACAGAAGAGGATGGCTTTCACCTGAACTGGATGGGGACTAATACCTTAGCAGAAAGGTTTATTATTACTGTATGTGGGGTTTAAAACGGAGTTGATGGGGGATAGGAACTTGAGTGCCAGAACAGGTAGTGGTGAGGCTATGGAGTCAGATGTTGGTAAGACCTCAGACAAAATTTGACCTCAGGACCTCAGACTTCAGGCAAAAGGTTGAGCATAGTACGACTAGTGTCCTGATTTGTAAGCATTTCAATGCAAGAGTTATTGTAGGAAACGCAGTTAATAATTCTGAACATGAGTCAGTCAGTTTATAAACAGAGGCAATGTGTGGTGAGGAAAGACTTTTGATAAGGCAAAATTGCAGTCAACGGAATAAGTTACAACATAAAATGTGGACGAAATTGAAAAGGGTGAATATAGATGTTATATTTGAATGTGCACAGTATATGGAATAAGGTCAATGAACTTGTAGCACATTTGTAGTTCGAGGTATCCCAGAATCTTGGCTGAAAGAAGAGTTTAACAAAGAGTTTAATGTCCAAGCATACACATTGCATTGAAAAAACAGGCAGGTAGTTTAATCAAATTATTAGAAAGAGGTGGCATAAGATTGGAAGGTGCTGAATCATTGTGGAACTGCAGGGGTAAGAAGATCTTCACTGAAATTGTATATTGACCCCCCAAGCAGTAATAACGATGTGGTCTACAAATTACAATGGGATTTAGAAATGCATGTCAAAAGTGCAATTTTACAATAGCCATGGGGGTTTTCAATATGCAGGTAGATTAGGAAAAATTGCATTTGACTTTTCAGGGCAGTTCATGTTTGAGCCTACTCTGGCATCAGCTATTCTGGATGGGTATTTTGCAATGAACTGGAATTGATTGGCTATCATAAGGTAAAAGAACCCTTCTGCGTAAATAATGCTAACCTTTTGCACTTCTGGTTAGATGCTAATTGCAGTTCACTGGTTTTGTACCTGTACTCCACACAATGACATTAAAGTTGAATCTAATCTAATCTAATAAACTAATTGAATTCACCCTGAAATCTGAGGAGAAGATGAAGTCAAGTATATCAATATTGCTGTGGTGTAAACAGAATTACAAAGGCTTTTGACGAGGGTTTGCCAGAATTGATTGGACAAAGGCACTGGTCAGAATGATGGCAGAGCAGCAATGGCTGGAATTTCTGGAAGCAATTTACAAGCAACAGGACATAAACTTCCCAAACAGGAAGAAATATTCTTAAAAAAAAATGCCACAACCATGGCTAACAAGAGAATACAAAACCAATGCAAATGCCACAGAGAGGGCATAGAATAGAGCAAAAATTATTGGGAAGTTAGAGGATTGGGAAGCTTTTAAAAACCAACAGAAGACAACTGAAAAGGACTTTAAAAATGTGAAGATTAAAAAACAAAGTAAGTTAGCCAATAATATTAAAGAGATACCAAATGTTTCTTCATATACATAAAGTATAAAAGGGAGTTGAGTGTGGTGTGTGTATCGGACCACTGGAACACTCTGCTGCAGAGGTCGTAATGTGGGACAACAAAATGGTGAACAAACTGAATAAGTATTTTGCATCAGTCCACTGTGGCATTATCTGGCAGTATGGTGGAAGTTCCTTGTGTCAGTTCCTTGTGAAGGCTGTGAGCTTATGGTAGCTAAAGAGAAAGTTCTTGAGAAACTGTGAGGGCTGAAGGTAGATAATTCACCTGGACCAGATGGTGTACACACCAGGGTTCTGAAAGTGGAGCCTGAAGAGACTGTAGAGGCATCCAGTGTTGTTTGTTTTTCAAGAACCGCCAGATTTTTTAATGGCTCTGGGAAACTGCAACATTGCAAAAGTCACTCCACTTCAAGAAGAGACAGGCAGTAGAAAGAAAACTGTGTGACCTCAATGGTTGAGAAGATGTTGGAGTTGATTATTAAGGATTAGATCTCAGGGTATTTTGAGGCACATGATAAAATAAACCATCGTAAGCATGGATTCCTCAAGGGAAAAACTTGCCTACCAGATCTGTTGGAATATGTTGAAGAAATAACAAGCAGGATAGACAATGACACACATAAAATGCTGGCAGAACACAGCAGGCTAGTCAGATTAAAGCAAGGAAGGATATTAAACAATATTAAAGCAAGGAAGTATTGTCGAGACTTTATGAAGGACTGATGAGGGTACAATTGGAGTATTGTGAGCACCGCTGAGCCTCTTATCTTTAGAACTCTGTGTAGAAACTCGAGAGGCTTCAAAGGAGGTACACAAAAATTATGAAACGCATTTGGCTCTGGGACTTATTCATTTGAATTCAAAAGTATGTTAGATGATCTCATTTAAAACTTCTATATGTTGAAAGGCCCTGATAGAGTGGATATGGAGAGATTTTTTCCTCTGATGGCAGAGTCCAAGATCTCAGAATAGAGTGGCTTCCTTTTAGAATGGACGTGAGGAAGAATTTCCTTAGCCAGTGAGTGGTGAATTTGAGGAACTCTTTGCTGCAGGCAGTTGTGGAGGCCAAGTCTTTATACATATTTAAGACAGAGATTGATAGATTACTGATTGGGCTGACATAAAGGGATATTGGGAAAAGGTGGGAGATTGCAGCAGAAATTGGATCAGGCATGAGGAGATAGCAGAGTGCACTCAATGGGCTAAATGGCCTAATTCTGTTTAAAGCTCTTATTGTCCAGCTCCAATGTCCTTTAGGTGTTATAAATACTCCAGGGCAAGGTGTAAAGTGGATCTGAGGTACAAGTTATTCACACAGAGAATGATGCATATCTTGACATGCAGCCAGAGAATGTAGTTCAGGCAGGCACAATAAGAGCATTTAAAGGACATTTGTATGAATATGTATATTGTTATGGTTAGAGGGATGTGGGCCAAACACAAAAAAATGAGGCCAGTTCAAGTTGATACCTTGGTAAGCATTGACCGATTGGGTGAAAGGGCCTGCTGCCTTGACGTGTTACTCCATGGGTGTGTTCTCCATGTGAAAAGTTGTCATTCCTCATTAACACACTACACCTCTAGAGCTCTAGATTCAGCAGTAACTATGGTGTACCACTCTAAACTTGCTGCCATAATTTCACATGCCTATAAAACCATCCTATCAAGGTAATTGGAAGGACTCACACTCCATGCCTCTATCTCTCCCACTCTGGGGATATTCATCTTCAAAGTGTAGCCTCATGGACAGCAGACACTCCAACAATTCCACAGCCACTGGAATGTCTAAACATTGAATTTATGATGGAGATGGATGGTTGCCTCCTATTCCTGGGAATTCTAATATGACAGAAATTTGACGGTAGCCTCAGACATGGCATCTATCAGAAATCCACTCACACGGACTTGGACCTCCACAATAACAATCACCATCACACCTCCCAAGTACTTTCTACTTTGACTAACTTGTGTAAAAAGCTATTTTGCAACTAGAGGGTCTCTCCGAGGAAATAAGACAAGTATGTACGGTGTTCCTACAGGAATGTCTACAAAATGAAGAAATTCAACCAGGCCCTTCAAAGGATTCACAGGAAAACCAAGAAACCTAACAGTGAGGAGGCATCTTCACTACTGCCTGTCTTCCCTATATTTCAGGAAGGATTGCCAGGATCCTGAAGGAATATCAGATTAATACCATCCACAAACCTGTAGGGATGCTGAAGTTACTGTTCATAGAAACATAGAAAACAGGTGCTGGGGTAGGCCATTCGGCCCTATAGCCAATGAACTGGGCTCAACTGTTTCCTGTGGCAGAGAATTCCACAGATCCACCATTCTTTGTGTGAAGAAGCTTTTCCTCATCTCACTCCTAAAAGAATTCCCCTTTATCCTTAAACTGTGACCCCTCTTTCTGGACTTCCCCAACATCGAGAACAATCATCCTGCATCTGGCCTGTCCAATCCCTTTAGAATTTTATACGTTTCATGCGGGTCAAAGATGAGCTGGGACTCAGGTTAGTTGGTGTTTACACTATTCCCTGTGAACGTAGAGCAACGGTAGGCCAGATGAGATGCACACTGGAAACTCGCATCAAGGAACACAGGAGGTGTTACCGGGTTACCCAGAGAATTTGGCATAGGTGAACACTGCATTCACATTGGCTGTAGGATTGACTTCAATGGCACAAAACTATAGTGCCACACCAATGGCTGTAGGGACTGCATAGTGAAGGAAGCCATTGAGGTAAAACTAGAGGATAACAATTTTAACCATGATGAAGGTTGTGTTCAATGTAGGATCTGGAATTCAATATTAAACGATGTGGGTCAGTAGAAACCTGATCAGATGAGGACAAATCACTGAGGACAGAATCACCATGAGGTATGAATACCACCAGACTAAATATGGCCAGGCATCATTCAAGATGAAGATGGCACAGTATGTCATTGAAGCAATGTCTAGAATTGATGGCTATACCTGGCCAGAAGCCCAGGAATAGTTAAATTCTTCTTCATCCATCTTTTATTCACAGTTCAGTCCCTTTTCTCACTCACATTCTCTTTCGCTACCATCTTTCACCCCACTCAGTTTGAATTTCCCCTCATTCACTGTTTCTCATCACAAACTGCTCTTGCTCTTTCCCTTGCTCTCCAACTACGTGGCCACGGCTCCACCCTCCCCATCTGCTGGCCTCTTTCTGAAAGTGCCCCTGCCCCTGTCTTCAGTAAGAACAATATACATTACATATTCGATGAGATGGGGGGGGGGCGCGTGGTGGATTAAGGCGTTAAAGAGTGGTGATGGGGGAAGAAGAGATTGCGCGATCAAATGTAGAGAGATGAGGGAACACATCCTCATAGTGATACCATGTTGACAATGGGCTGTTTTGTCCAGAGCAAGATGACGAGTGGATTGAAGTGCGGGTGGCAGTGAGCGGAGACATGAGTGAAGAAGAAGTGCGGGAAGCCACTCGACGCAAGGTGAGAGAGAAATCTGAATGGGATGGGGTGGAGGGAGGTAGGGGAGGAACATGGGAACCAATAACCTCTTCTTCTAATCCTTGTGCTACTTACCACTCTGTTTATCCCATTTCCTCCCCATCTCTCATTTCTCTCTCACTCTCAATTTTTCTCCTCCCATCCTCCTCCTGCTGCACTCTCTGTCCCATCGCTGCCTCTAATATCCCTGCTTGCCCTCACAACTCGCCTTGTTCGACTGTCTCACCTCAGCAGTCACTCACCTTTCTCTCTCTCTGGGTTGCAGCTCCAGGAGAAGTTCGGGGACCCAGATCCTCAGATCGAGCTTGTGCAGGTCACGTCAGAGCCTGCAGAGGAGTGAGGAAGCGACCTACAAATGAATGGGAACTCTGCCGTTGCCTCTCCTTGATGCATTGCATCCACTTCCTTTCTTTAGCCTGCCTTAAGCCACAGCATGTTAATCCGAGCTGAGCCTAAAGATATTGCTATGCTCTGCTGATTACACAGCGTGCTGTAGCCTGCAAGTTTTGAGCTGGCCACATTGTGAAGTGCAATCCCATTGAGTAGTGAGAGCAGAAGTCGAGAACTGAGTGTGATCACACAGACCTGGATGCTTTCAGGAGGAGCAGATCACCCTAATGATTTTAATCACAGAACATCCTGGGCGTGATCCATGTAGACACTGACACCCTTCCTTACAAGAGTGGGTCAGTGTGATACGTCACACACCTTCCACATTGCATATATTCCTGTAAATACCAACACCCCTCACTACAGGACTGAGTCAGTGTGAGACGTCACACACCTTCCATAGAGAATGGTCCCTATACACATCAACACCTCTCAATACTGGACTCAGTCAGCGTGAGATGTCACACAGCTCCCACAGTGTATGGACAATGTAAACAGTGCCAACCCTCACTAACTTGACTGTGTCTGTGTGAGATGACACACTCCTTCCAGAGTGTCTGGTCCCTGTAGACATTAACACGCCTCACTGCAGCACTGAATCAACGTGAGACACACATCTGGGATTACAATAGAATTAGAAAACTAGCTGATACCGGGCTTCATTGCTTTAATTCATCACCAATTTTGCTGTTAACTGTTTGACTGAACTGAAATTATGTGTGAAATAATGAATAGTTTTTTTGATAAAATGCCGACTAGTGAAATTGTCATGGACTGTGGATATAGTGAGGAATGTCTTGATATCTCCGGATGTCTGAGGAAAGAAGCCAGTCCACCTTGCACAGGAATCTATGTACAGTCGCAAACCACAGATCACTCCTGCACCCATGCACACAAACACATCGACACCCCTGCACATATCCACCCACTCACCACCACACCTTTACACATCTGTGTCTGATGCAGTCTCATTCTTCATCGCTCCATTTGACACACTTTATCTCCAGCTGTCAGTCTGACACACTCTCATTCTCCATCTCTCTCTCTGATAAACTCACTCCAGCTCTCCCACTGACATGCTTTCATTCTCCATCTCTCTGACACACTCTCATTTTCCATCTCTCCCACTGAGGCACTCTTGTACTCCAGCTCTCCCTCTGACATGCTTTCATTCTCCATCTCTCTGACACACTCTCATTTTCCATCTCTCCCACTGAGGGACTCTTGTACTCCATCTCTCTGTCTGACATGCTCTCATCATCTTTCTGCCCTTCTGACACATTCTGGGTCTCCATCCCTCTCACACTGAGCATGTAAAGTCGATCTCTACTCACAGATTCACACAAACTGAGAGAGCAAGAGAGGGGCACGGCCTCAGAGAGCTGAGTGTAAATACTGTATAACGTGACAGGAGCTCTGGCTACATTGGTTTGAAGGCCTGAATAACAAAATGATCTTTGTAATTTCTGAATATTATTTGGTAGTGAAGCTGATGATTTGAATTGCTATTGCTTGTGTGTGCTCAATAAACATGCAGTTGGCTGAACACAAGATTTTGAGAAGTGTGTTCATTTTATTTCATCTATAATTCCAGATAAATGTAGAGAGCTGAGCATTGGCAGCCTCTGAGCTGGACAGAAACAATGGGTAGAGTTAGTGTAGGAATCTGTGTGCACAGATCAGTTGGGTGGGTGGTGCAAGTCCCTTATTGGACAAAGGGGAGTTTGCAACCTATATCCTGACTGATGGGAATTTTGTGGGGATGAGGAAGTGGAGAGAGGAACTAGAACCTTACACTCTCTGGCTCCTCTTCTGTTAAACATAGAGAACCTATAGCACAATACAGGCCCTCTATTTTTTCTAAGCTCCATTTACTTATCCATGTCTCTTAAAAGACCCTATCGTATCTGACTCCACCACCATTGCCGGCAGCACATTCCACCCACACACACACACACACACACACACACACACACACACACACACACACACACACACACACAAATCTCTGCGTAAAAAAAAAAGAACGCTGACGTCTCCTTTCTTGAAAGCACATTTCTTGCTCTCCTCCGGGGTACTGTTTCTTGCTTTATCCATTTCTTGGGGAGAGTATACCTGCACACTGTCTGCCTTCCTCCATCCGTCCCATTCCCCTTCTCCTCCTCTAACTCTCTTTTTATCCCTCCCACATTCCCCTCTCACACGTTCACTCTATACCTCCCTCTCCATCTCGGTCTCATTTTTTCTTTCTCTCTTCATGCCTCCCATTCTCTTTATCTCAGATTACTCCTAATTCTTTTTTCTCTCTCACTCTGCATCTCAGTCCCATTCTCTCACTCTATCCCTCACTCAAGAGTCACCTCCATTCCAACCTCCAGTGTTGTCTCTGTGAAGTTAACATACTTTATCTTCCTTCCCTCAGACCTGGTGCTAATTTCTCACTCTCCACATCTCCCTCTCAAACTCCTGCCTTCTACCTTTTCCTCTCCACCACAGCCATGCTTTATTTTCCAAATGGCTTTATTCTCTTTCCTTGTCTCCCATGTCCCTTCTCTGCTTTACAATTCAAAACTCTTCGTCAGCCCCTGATGTGTAAACTTTCTTTTCACAGCAATGCAACCGCTGCTCCATGTCCTGAATATCCCTGCCTCACTCATCCCAAATGCAGTGAGACCCAAAGACCCACAGATCCCTTCAACCTCATACCACTACCTGCATCCTATTCACCCCACTTCTACATGTCCTAACTCTCGATAAAATGTCCCATGTTGTCTCTTCACTAAACTCCGCATTACCGTCATCACCCTGACATGGACCACATGACAACGAATCCCCTCTAAACTAGTAAAACATGCTTCCTTCAAGCAGATGACCAAGGCTGCACACAGAACTCAGCTGATGTCTGATCCATGTTTCACAAAGTTATAAATGGCCACATAAAAGATTCCATAGAATCATAGAACATTACAACACAGAAAAAGGCCCTTCAGCCCTCCTTGGCTGATCTGAACTATTTGTCTGCCTACTCCTACTGATCTGCACCTGGACCGTATCCCTCAATACCCCTCTAATCGAAGTACCTCCAGAACGTTCTCTTAAATGTTACAAGTGAGCCTGCATTTACAACTGTTAGCTCATTCCACAATTCTACCACTCTCTGTGTGAATAAGCACAGCCCATATTCCCTTTAAACCTTTCCCCCTTCAGCCTTAACCCATGTCCTCTGTGCTTTTTCTGCATGAGCCTCAGTGGAAAAAGCCTGCTTGCAGTCACTCTAACTATACTCATCATACTTTTCTATACCTCTACCAAATCTCCCCTCATTCCTCTACACTCTGGGAATAAAATCCTAACCTATTCAAACTTTTTCTGTAACTCAGTTTCTCAAGTCCTGGCAGCAGCTTTGTAAACCTTCTCTGCACTCTTTCAATCTTATTAACATCTTTCCTGTAATTAGGTGACCAAAACTGCACACAATACTCCAGAT
>JAUOBT010000368.1:4870684-4881588 GCA_032362145.1 Hypanus berthalutzae
GCAAATGTTCCAGTCCCAGTATGTTTTGTTCCATCTCTTTCTCTCTCATTAACAGCCTGGCAACAGTAACGGTTTGTAATTCTCCCAGGGGAGAGGGAAATGGACAACCTTGCACCCTTCTGCCCGTCAGAGCTGTTCATCCTTCGTAACACTTACGAATCACAATGATGACAGCGGCTTCTCTACTTTTCCGTGTTCAAATGTTTCAACGTGGATAGAGTCTGGATAAAGAGTAAAGGGAGTGCCATTCAAACACACGGAGAGTGTGATAGCAACAGAACAGCAGAAAGGAAACAAACCGTAGAAAAATTGTCTATTGATAGATTGCGTGCAGACCTCAGATGCAGAAAAGGAGCAATGAATCGTTTGTAAGTATTCTATAGAGACCACAACCCCCCCCCCCACACCACACCCTACCACAAAAAAAAAGACGAAGAGGCGAGGAATTGCTCGGAAGATCGATTTTGGACAGGGGCAAATCCATACGGCTGTTCTCACTGGGATCATAATCTCACAGGGATCATTTGCACTTGCTCAGATTAAAAGAGTTACATTTGACAGAATTTCTTGGTTGCTTACAGGAAAATGTCCTTGAACAATGATTAATAGAGAACTGTCCATGGAGAATACAGTACCAGAAGCTGAAACAATCAGGTGTGAGGTTTGTTCGCGGTCAACAATTCGATATTCACAGAGAGCTGATAGTATGGAATGCATTTAATTGGTGTATTTCGGTCAGAACCTGGGATCCGAATTTGGGAAATGGACATCTGTGCAGATAAAGTCGAGGTCCAATTGCAATTCCGCAGAGTTTTCAAATAAAGCATTGTAAAATGAGTAAGTCGGTAAATATGTCATAATTTCAAAGAAATCATGTGCCCGGTCATCCTGAAATGAATAAATTCCACACTATAGTAAGACTTGACAATCATCCGGGGAACGGTACCGCAGCATAAAAGCCAGGACCAACAGATTCCGGGGCAGCTTCATACACCAGGATATCAAACTGATTAACTCATGCTGATTTGAGTGTTTTGCTAAGTTACATTTACTTTTCTATTTCTTATAAATGATTACAGTATAAATTTCTACAATTGCATTAAGATGGAAACGTGACGGAAATATGTGACACCTCATGTATGTGAAGGATGTAAGAAATAATGTCAGTTTAATCACAAAGGGAGCAATGACTTCCGGACTTTTCGGCGTTTCACTCCCCTCCCACAGCAATCTCTCCTTACCCCCTCCCACAATGTGCCAACTCGTTCCACTCAAACAGATTCCCCCTAACCCCTGTGGCCCACCCTCCTCGCCACAGCTGAGGGGAATGTGGAGGGTGGTGGAATAAAGGAGAGGTGTTGAAGTACAAGAATGACTCTCTATGTTAAATGAAAAGAAGAATTATGAGCTAATTATTAGCTAAATCTCTGTTTGCTGATTAGAGACGGATAAGAAAAAAAAACAAAGAATAATATGTTGAAATATTTTCTTCCTGGAATTGATTTCATTAAATTAAACTCACTTTCCTTCTTGCTGTCCAACACAGCAATGTGCGGGAAAATAGAATTTGAACATGACGTTACTTGGGACGTTTATCCTGATTGGATACCAGGAGGCTGGAGAGAACATTTATTGCTCTGGGAAATACTTCTGACATATCAGGCTTTGTTGTGAAAGAGACTTTGTCTCTCCGCTCCGCTGTTTCTCTCATGAAATGTATAGGGACATAACTTTCTAAAATCGTGATAAATGAATATAAGATTAAATTCACTAAACATCGCACAAAATTTCGTTGCATTTGATCTACAGTGTTAGTTTTCTGTTTATCGAAATATATATGCTTTTACTTTTCATTTTAAGATTTTGGAAGCTGGACCCCATCCGTCATGGTTACTGTCTGCATAACTCTAGAATTTATATTCACCATTGAGTTATTAATATTGTTCACGATAACATGGAGGCGATCAGCAATCAGTGTTGAGGGCTAATCCTTACATCGACCTTTTATTGTGACGTTTTCAGTTTGTTGGGGTATTCTCCAAAAAAATTATTTTTGTGCAAAAATGACTAAATTAAATATGTTTTCACCGCTTTAGTTCAAAACTAATTTGACTTCCGTGAGACATTTATAATGGTGGTTTTCACTGTCCCTTATTGTTCGGGGAATTATGATAAATTTCGTTTTATGTAGTAACGGAAATTGAAGTGTAAATCTGATTTGTTAAGTGACTGCTTTACTGTTTATTTCACTGTCATACACCCAAGCGCTGAAATTCAGAACTTATAAGTTTCAAGTATCTGCTGTGTATCCTCCAATATTCTGATTCGGTTCTCCCAATCGATCTTCACAGTCTTTATCTTCTTATCATTTTATCATTCTATATTCACGATGCTTTTAAATTTCTTTGACACGGCCAAACTTTCTCTGTCATGTGCTGGAGTGACGTGTGAATTTCAACCCTGTCTTCATCCGCTGCCATATTGATGACATCTACACCTATCTAATAATCATATTAAACTCGTCATCGATTCGAATGTGATGTGCATTCATTATGAACCAATGATCGGAAATATACTCGTTCTTCTGTACCTTTCCCTTTGTCCTTCGGATGTCAAATTTATTCGCTTGATTGGCCAGGGACATGATGCACACATCAGTCCGATTCAACGATCACATTCACGGACACTTCACCTTGAGTAAGATAATTTTAATTAATTTTGGTTTAATCATAATATTCGTGTACACATTCGTTGATGCCGATGTTCATCTCACCTCCCTCTTCATTAGGTACACTAATGACTGGCCACGGTTTACCAGTTGACATTTACCAAACGGTTTATGAGGAAATTGAGAATATTCCACAGTTGAAGAATTTTTCTGAGATGCGAGATTCAGGTGTGTATTATGACACAGAATCCGCGATGTACAAATTGATACCGTCTCAGTTCATCCAATATTGTTATCAAAAATCAAGATACAACAAAACTCACGGCTGTGTAGTTACTTCAGAAATTAAATTGTAACAAAAATAATAATAGGGTGCCATACAATAAACACAAGAGATTCTGCGGATGCTGAAAATCTGGAGCAAAGCACACAATATTCTATTGGAACTCAGAAGATCAAGGTGAACCTATGGTAGAGAATGAACTGTCAACGTTTCGAACCAAAACATTTTATTGGATCTGTAAAGGAGTTACAAAAGCCAAAATAAGGAGCTGGAGCATGGGGAAGGATGGCAGGTTGGTCGGTGGTCGGCGAGACCGGATGAGAGGCAAGGAAAATCTGCTAGTACGTGGGAAATTAAGTCAGAAGCTTCGGGGACGTAAATAGATGATGAAAATGCCTATCCATTGTTCAATAGCACATTAGATATGAATTGTGAGGGGTGCTGAAGAACAGGTTTCAGCTATCTCAGTGTGGAGTCTGGAGTGGTACGATATCACTCACGATCATTGTACGGAACCTCAATAAATAATACAAATCTGAAGCACACTCTGCCAGCATATGCTGATATAGTCTCCAGTACTTCAGAGTATTACAGACATTCCCTTTCCTGGTTCCTGAAACAACTAGCATTTTTACAGCAACTTCAACGAGCCTTCTTTCTAAACTTTTCTCTGTTCGGCAATAGAATGTAGACCAGAGTGCATTGAACATGGAGCAACATGGCACAGTACGGTTCATTACGCTCACGATGTTGTGCCGACCTGTTACCTTACACAGGATAAGTTTTGCTCTCCCATCCTACACATTATTTAGCTGCTTTCACATAAAGCAATTGACCACACGTGGCCACATAAAAATTCTCCTGAATGGCTCGAGTATATCAATCTCCAATACCAGCCTCGAAAGGCCGTTCCACGCTTTCACCCCGAGCAAAATTCCCACTGACAATGCTGCACTTTTTCTTCGAATCAGATTAAAGGTCGCTCCCTCATATTAGCCAATTTGCGATCTTGGTAAAGGCTCTAAAGAGAAGTGGTCCAGCCCGAACAATCTATTGGGCCCCCAAATTCAGGCATCTCTTCCACACCGTCTCTCAGGATTCATGCCTTTCTGAAAAGCTGATCGCGTTTCAAAAAGCAATACACATCCGAGTTAGCAATAAAATGGATTCCGTGTACACATATCGACTGTTTTACTATCAATTCAAGGCGGAACACGCATCTTCCTTTTGCCTTCTATTGAACAGTATTCATTTTTATTTACTTTACTTCATTTTCTACAACACTACAAACAAAAAAATAAGAAATCAGTACAGTGCAAGATTATCAATCAATAATAATATAATAGAAAGTACATTAATTAAAAAGCTCCCAACTTGAAGTCATGTCAAGTTAGTGTCCACACCAACCCCAACAAAAAAACTCCTGACCAGCCAAAACAAAATGTAAAAAATATAAATTATTACATTCAAACACCCAAAACTGTAAATACAATTGAAAACAGTAGAAAATAATGCCTACTACCTTAAAACGCTGAAAGCAAGGCACTGAAAAAAAACTTAATTAAAAGGGAAGTTATGAAAATACTCAATAAAAGGTCCCAAGACCTTATGAAACTTTATATCCGAATTAAGAATTTAATAATGAATTTTATCAAGGTCTAAACAGAACATGATATCGTTAAGCCATCGGTTGAACAGTATTCAACGATTATACCATATATGGTAAAGTTGATACTGTTATTGATGTGATGATTGAATGATGTGTTCATTACAAAAACAAGAAAAATACCAAATAAATATCTATTTCATTGAATTTGAGTTCCTGGATCCACTCATTCCATTCATGAAGTCGAATATTAAACCGCCGACTATCTGTATAGTGCATGTCAGGCTCCACAAGACCCTCAAGGTTTGTTTTCCGATATTCACGGTCGGTACACTTATTTTCATTTTGCTGGACTTTAGTTCAATCTTTCTGTGATCATAAATCGGTAAAGACGATTGTCGTTACATGTGCGTATTGAGGTGATTGAACAATCTCGTGGGTTTGCGAGGATCCTGCGTTACAAGAATCGTGTTATTAAAGCCTATAGCCAATTTAATAAATGACTGATTTCCTCCTTTTACATCACTTTGAATTATAGTCCTTTAAATATGAAATAAATGGGCATGTTTGGAGTATGACAAAATAGGTCATCATCCCAAGTAATTTGCTGCACATCGACAATGATCAGAAATAATGTTTTATATATAAACGCTCGCTGATCTGGTTCCTGACGATCGCAATGATGCTGTGAGTGTCATATCTTATTCCTTAGACTGTGTGAACGTGACGGACAGTGGTTGTCCTCATATTCTGCTACCCTGTATTGCCGATGTTGTTCAGAACAAACAAGACGTTCTTTCTTTTCTTCTAGTCTATCCACCATCACCATACGCATATATTCATTGATTGCCTTGTATTTTTTGATGTATTTTTGCGTCTACTTGACACTCTGTTTCCAAAAATATATCAAGTATATATGCGTGCAAAACATGATTACCAAGCTGAAAGAGAACTATGTGGCTTTGCACACTGCACATGTTCTTTTAATGAACTATTTTTTAAATGTCAAAGCGAACTGGTTGTGCAAACCAGAAATATTGCAGACCGTCGGCTGCCAACAATGGTTATTTCAAGGAAATTATTTGATTTCACTCCACATTGAACATTCTCCCAATGTGCTCTCTGTCAAAGATTATTTTGTTTGGTGAATACGAGGAAATCTACAGATGCTGGAAATGCAAACAACACGCACGAAGTGCTGGAGGAACACAGCAGGCCAGGCTGCATCTATAAGGAGAAGAGCTGTCGACGTTCCGGTCAGACCCTTCGTCAGGACGAACTGGAAGGAAAGATAGTAAGAGATTCGAAAGTAGGAGGGGAAATGGGAAATGATAGAGGACCGGAGGGGTGTGGTGAAGCGGAGAGACGAAAAGTTAATTGGCAAAAGGTAAAGGAGAAGGGAAAGGATCATGGGACGGCAGGCCTAGGGAGAAGGAAAGGGGGAGGGAAACACCAGAGGAAGACAGAGAACAGGTAGAGTGATGGGCAAGAAGAGAGAAAAAAAGGAGGCGAGGAAGAAAACTAACTGTGTCAGCGACGGGTACGAAGGGAAGGAGGGGCATTAACGGATGTTGAGAAGTCAATATTCACGCCATCGGGTTGGAGGCTACCCAGCTGGTACATAAGTTGTTGTTCCTCCAAGCTGAGTGTGGCTTCATCTTGACAGAGAATGAGGCCATGGATAGACATATCAGATTGGGATTTGTCTATCGGATATCTGATATACCTATCCATGACCTCTAACGACAGTTAATACCCCTCCTCCCTTTTGTACCCATATCCCTGACATATTTAGATTCCCTCCCCCGCATTTTTCTCTCTTTCTGCCCATCACTCTGCCTGCTTTCTATCTCCCTCTGGTGCTCCCCTCCCCTTTACTTTCTACCGAGGCCTCCCGTCCCATGATCCTTTCCCTTGTCCAGCTCTTATGCCAATCATCTTCCCGGCTCTCAGCTTCATTTCACCCGCTCCGGTCTTCTCCTATCATTTCGCATTACCCCGTCCCCCTCCTACTTTGGAATTTCCTTCTATCTTTCCTTTTAGGTAGTCCTGACGAAGGGTCGACAGTGCTTCTCCTATAGATGCTGCCTGGCCTGCTGCGTTCCACCAGCATTTTGTGTGTGTCATTTGTTTGATGAAAATGTGTTTTTGTGTTCAATTTGATTCCATTCATTTCCTCTCGAACAGATCCCCAGTCGTAGATTCACTTGCATCTGGTTTCCCGTGTTTGCTCTTCGACTGACAGCTATGATGAAATGAACGACCGCACTTCAGGATTTCCAAGTCACTTGAGCTCGAATCATCGACGGTTCATTCCCATACTTCACATCAGCCCGGTGAAGACCGAAAAACAAACTATGCCCTCTTTTGCTTGCACCTTCTATATGTTATTGTCTGTGAAGTACGCTGTTGCAGAATTGTTGAATATAGGCACAATAAAGTGTGCCGTATTCAAATATTAGCGACAGGCTACGGAGCTAATCTAGTAAGTGAGGGAAGAATTCCATATAATGGTTTTGAATTAAATTGCCCTTTTCCATTGAGGTAGCATACTTTAGCGATGCTTATAATCCATTGTAGAGTTAATGTCACTGTCTGTGCGATTACATTGCACACTTAAAATCTAGACACTTAAATATATTCACGAAAACAATATTCCTATCGGTATTGACGTTTAATTGAAATACCTTTTATGCAACAAGAAATGACTTCGACTTACTTGGCAGGCCAAATTTCTAAACAAGTGTACTGATTTTGCAGCAAATAAAATGTATTACACCGACAGCATGTCCTTTCCTCAAATCCAGAAAGATGAATATGCAGATTTTCAGATTGTTATTTTCTATTGTTCTATTCCCACTAACGGACGTATTGATGAAAGCGTAGAAACTCGGAAAACTACGGCACATTATAGGGTCTTTGGCACAGAGTGTAGTACCGACAAACTGCTCTGGAAACTGCCGAGAATTTCCCTACGGCATGGCTCTCTATTTTCCAAGCTCCATTTATTTATCGCTCTTAAAGGAACCTATTTAATCAGCATCTTTGTTGGCAGTGGTTTCTACTCACCCGCTACTCTCTGTGTTGAAAATATACCTCTGAGATTTCCTGTCTACCTTCTTCTAAGCAACTTAAAACTATGCCAACGTATGATAGCTAGTTCAGCTCTGGGTGAGAGCATCTTTCACATCTTTCCTGTAGTGAGGTGATCAGAACTGAACTTGGTACTGAATATATACAAAGAAACTTTGCGTCCGAGGAAGCCTATGACAGAGCACTCCAGAGATACACAACCTTCCGAATAACAAAACTCCTCCCTCCCTGTCACACACAAGAGACTATTTGCAGATGATTAAAATCCAACTGACAAATGCTGGGCCATCTTAGCATTTGATAAAACGGACAGTTGACGTCTTGGGCCGAGACCAGAGGCTGGAGAGAGAGAAAAAAAGTTAAGGTATAGATCATAAAAGAGTAACATAAGGTGACAGGTGAAATCGGGAGGGGAGGGGCTGAAATAAATAGCTGCTGCAGCTGATTGGTGAAAGAGATACAGAGCTGGAGAAGTGGCAGCCTGACAGGTGAGGATAGAAGACCGTGGAAGAAAGAAAAACAGGTAGAAGCCTCAAAGGGAAGCGATTGGCGGGCAGGCAGATAAGGAGCGAGAGGGAAAAAGAGGATGGGGCCTGGTGAAGGATGGCGGGAGTACCAGTACGGAAAGTCTGAGAAATCGTCTTCATGCTGTCAACTTGGAGGCGACTCCGACGGAGCGTTAGGGTGTCGTTTTCCAATCCGAGTATGACCTCGTCTCCACAGTCGAGGAAGCCAGGAACTGATATATTGGAATGGGAAGTGGCACTAAACTGGGTGGCCAATTGCAGATATCTCTTTTTTTACGTGCTCGGTGAAATGTCTCCCAACCTACGTTGTGTCTCACCGATATATGTGGCGCTACCTGGGCAGCACCAATCACTGCAGATGACTGTATTGGTCTGCAGAAGGATCTTTGAATCTGAGCTCATAATTCACCGTTACTGGTTCCAGTGTCAGGCAGTTGTGTCGGTTGTATAAATCTCTAGTTTAAAGCAGAGGATTTGGATGGTGAGGATGAAATATTTATCAGGATACTGCATGGATAACGTGAGACTGGACAATTTCCTCCGGAGCGCCTAAGACTCGAACATGTCTTACACACTTTGTAGGAACTTGAGGGCGTTAAGTACCCCGTGACTGGGTGTCCAACCAGCAAAGATGGAAGAAGCTGTTGGATTCTGGTGGTACTATTTTCAACATTGTTTATTAGTAAAATATACAAATCAATATCAATAATGCAAATATATAGATAATACACGTTAGCAATAATTAACCTAAAAGTGTGGGTATAATAATAACCAATAATGAACAAGCTCGATCGATGTCTTCGGGATAATGAATTGTCATATGTAAGTACAAAGTTCAGTTCAGTTCATATGTGCTGAGCTAGATGGTGGTCGTTGTGTTGTAATTGTTGGAATGAGAGAGAACAACAACAACTACAGGCAGGCAAACCTTCCATTACGTTCTTGATCCGTCGTGTTGTTGTGGACATTCAGGTATGACCCCACTTTCCTTCAGCTAGACCGTTCTTCTGTGGTGGACTCGTCACTCTGGTATACGTGGACACACACACACAAGCCCCCACCGGCCCTGCTATAACACTGTGAGTTAAACTGACCGATTCCTTTGTTCGGACTCCGATGTCCCGCACCTTCCCGTGGGTTCCAACACTCAAGCAGTGCTCAATAGTGTGCCTCCTGGTGTGTCTGAGTGGTATCTCCCCAGACCTCACTTTTATCCCTTCTCACAAGGTCCCAGTTGTCAATCAATTTTGAATGGCTGTCTCCATCAAACAAGCCCACTCCGGCTGTCCACTGAGGAATTTTAATAAACAGAATGGTATAAGGTAAACAAACCTCTCAGAAACCATAAGTCTTTCAGAAGTCATAATATGGTGAATCAACACGTCTCCCTCCCCTGCTTTATCTCTCTCTTATCTGCAGAAGATGTTCCATTTCCAGCATGTTTTCCCTTACATCCCTCTCTCTCATTAGCAGCGTGGTAACAGTAACGGCTTGTGATTCTCCGGGGGGGGGGGTGTGGATATGGGCAGCTCTGCACCGTTCTGCCCATCAGAGCTGTTCATCCTTCGTCATAAGGGGCACAAACAGTGTGGACAGTCGGCATTCCTTTCTCTGAGGAGGACGTTTATAAGACCAGAGGGCATATAGTTCACGAGAAAGGACGAACAGTACCTCAAAAGTCCCTTCTTACACTGTTTCTGCAGTGTGTAATTTAGTGGATGTTCTGTATATTTTCCCGACACTGCTGCTGTAACGACACACCTTAGTCAGATAGTGATGTTAAACTTGACTCAGAATATTTAAAGATGTGCGTTCAAGTCAAGTCTGGTCAAGTCACTCTTATTGTCATTTCCACCATAACTGCTGGTACAGTACACAGTAAAAACGAGACAACGTGTTCAGGCTCTGAAAAACTGGTTAACATATCATACTAATTTACTGAATGTATTACAGAATAGGTAAAAGTGTTAAGTTGATGGGAAAAGGTGGTTAAACAAGAAGGGAAACAATTATACAAACGTGACTTAGAATTGGCCAAACTTTGCTTAATTATTCCTTATGTCATGTTGGCAGACATCATTCTGGGTCGTGTAGATTTTGTCATAATGAAAACGTTGCACACTATTTTAGAGTAAGGTATATCAGATAGAAAGAAATCAGATTCACCATTCAATACAATTTTTAATGTGAATGGTTTTAATTTAAAAACTTTCGGAGGTTATGGGAGGGATTTTAATTTAATTCACAACATTTTGTTCCATTGACTATAATCAATTGGGTTTTGATCGGTCAATTTATCATTCACCAGAAAAGAAAATAAACAATGAAGGTTTTATTTACAAATCCCCAGTACCGTATGACAGTCCAGTTGGTGGCAGGAATGCGCATTTAGGTTAGACTGTCCACCCCTTATTCAAAGACCGCCCCGTCCTCTTTTCCGTTAACCACTCATTCAAGGGGAAGGCCGAACCTGGTATGATTAATATTCGAATAGACAGACAGTACGTGAATAGTGCAACAAGGTCGGACTGAGATTGATGGACGTGAATGGGGAAAGATTGACATATTCGCTTACCAATGGATGGTCGGCATTCCGGAGTAGTTCTTTGACTGTATTCTGGTTGAGCCACGGGGGTTTTAGGATCGGCAGGAGAGTGACACCTATCAACACCCCCCCCCCTCACACACACACACACACACACACAAACACACACACACACACACACA
>JAUOBT010000368.1:4915364-4927278 GCA_032362145.1 Hypanus berthalutzae
TCTCCAAACAGGCCAGCACACTCACTGTCCCGATAACCACAGCCGCCGTTCTCTCGGTGCAATATTTCGGTTTCAGCCTCTCACAGCAAATAGCCACAAATCGATCGACCGTGAAAGCGACAGTCAGCCAGACAGAGGTCGCAGTGCTCGCAAATACCAGCCACCCACCGAGACTGCACACAGGAGTGATGAAAAGGAATGATCGGGGGAAATGAAACCAAGCAGTCCTTGTCAACAGCGGATCCGAGAGAACGACCAGGAGATCGGCCGCTGCCATTCCCATCAGGTAGCAAGTGACACATTTGGAGAGACCGCACTTTCCCCGGGACAGAATCACAATCGCCATCAAGTTCGCTGGAAGAGAGAGAAAGAACCACAAGTTGAGAAATACCGAGCAGAAGAGAATCGAACAGTTTGAAGGAATCTTGTAATATTTCCACTTTATTGCTGCATTTACCGTTGGGAGGATTGAGAGACGGCACGGAGCTGACAGAGACTGAAGAGATGACACAGTAAATTAAAGTAAATAACACCCGGATATGCATTCCTTCGCTGCGTGAAGTGGCAGCTGAAAGGTAAAATTGTGTAACTACCGCCTCAGAGATACCACTCGGATGGAGCATTTTCTACCCGCCCCCTCCGCGTCTCGTTTGGATGAAATGAATACATCCGAACGCCAACAGCGGGATTTTCCATTGGACAATCATCAGCTTCCATGGCGATCCTTGTCGGCGTCGGAGCAGCCGAAATACGGAGCAGAAACAGGAAGTGCTGTAAACACTCATATAGATAAAACAGGATATTTTTATGTAAACAATTGAGAACTCAGAACTGTTCTCAGAGAGGACCCTGACACTGATGGTGTCTCTTTCCATAAAGATGCTTGGGGCTTCGTACTTACAGAATTTCCAGTGTTTGTTTCCTACCCCAGCGTTTGCTACCGCAAACAGATTGAAAATGAGCATTCACTGATCCCAACAGACCTGACTGATCGCAACAGAACACTGACTGATCCCAGCCGGTTGTGAATTCTGTCACAGCCTCACAGACACACATGACGCTTCCCGCTGAATGAAACACCGGGAAGCCGTGGAGAGGAAGTCAACGTCCAGCAGCGGCAGCTCGGTGCCGTAGTCAGATGTCTGTAACAGGGTCCGGTGAACACATCTCACAGCATGGATAACTATGAAGCAACATGTCGGTTCTGTTGATTGGCTCAGCCACGACTTCATTGTGTTTTCCATCATTTTTTTATGTTCAGTCGCAGCGCTCAGAGGTATTAAAACAAAAATCATAATCCAACACATAGAACTCACATTTCCTTAAGGGCCACTACCAATCGATGGTTTGATCGTAAGCCCTAGCTCAGAAAATCGGAAACATACAACTGCAGAGAATCAAGTGATGTAATCACTGCGGCCGAGTAAACACAATAATTGCAAATTCAGTGCGGTTGCTACAAGGCCAAAAGCACAGAGACCCGAAGATCATATTATTGAACACAGACAGTTGAAAGAACCCTGACTGACATGTTGAATCCCACAGATGTTGGCCGAAGCGCTGAATCCCTACGGCGGGTTGTTTTCCTGATACAGATTCAAGAATCCACAGTCCCGGAGTTGGCATACCACTCCTGAAATACAGAAGACTGGGACAGGACGCGCGACGGTGGCAGCCAGCCACATCATTCGGATTAAGCTTCAGTTCCATCCGACAGACATCGCGCCTTACCGGGAAATCCAAAGGCTGAAATAAAAGGATAGTAAACCCCTTCTGTCCGCAGGATGACTGGATACACCATTTCAGTGCGTCTCTGTGTCTTCTGTTGCTCCTGAATTCACAGCTTCAGTAGACATTCTGAGATGATGGTTTCAAAACCATCCTGATATATACAGAGTATCTGTCTCCAGGGATACGGGTATACACCAGACTCACTTTCCTAGCTACAGTTACTTGAACAAACACTTCAATTCATCACCATTGTCACCCATATGAATATCGTGCGGTTGTGGGCAAATAATCAAAATTTTTCGGCATTACATCAGCAGCGACTGATCTGGTGGAAAGAATGGCGGAACTCTAATGACAAATACTCAGTTTCGTCACGGAACAGACACATACTGAGATACCATGTTTTTGTTGGCTAAAATTTTATCTGTAAACGGAGTTCACACCGTCACCGACCGAACACTAACTTTTTCCCATTTTAAACTGACCCTCAGTCCTTCAGCTCCTATCAGGCTGCGCGCGCACACGCACACACGCGCACACACACACACACAGACACACACACACACACACAATGCTTTACGCCACCGTCTGACTTTGACCTCTCACTGACCAGTTACCTTTTTCTACTTCAATCAACTCTGATATTCTCGTCTGCCCAGACACAAGTTGCCTACAGAGCACGGAGAGCCCGACAGCTCATCAGTTCCACCGTCTGAGAGAGCAAACATTCAGTCCCACACTGAGCCCAAGACCCAGATACACATTTGCAGTACAACTCTTATACTGAACCACAGGCGGTCAATCTTTCTAGCAACACACACAAAATGCTGGTGAAACGCAGCAGGGCAGGCGGCATCTATAGGAAGAAGTAAGGTCGACGTTTCGGGCCGAGACTCTTCGTCTGGACTAACGAAAATAAGAGATAGTAAGAGATTTGAAAGTGGAGCGGGGTAGATCCGAAATGATGGGAGACGACAGGAGGAGGAGGGATGAAGCTAACAGCTGGAAAGTTGATTGACGAAAGGGACACACAGCTGGAGAAGGGAAAGGATCATTGGACGGGAGGCCTAGGAGGGAGATGGAGGGCAGGCAAGGAGTGACTGTGAGCGGAACAGAGTAAGTCAAGTCAGGTCAAATCACTTTTATTATCATTTTGACCATAACTGCTGGTACAGTAGTTTTTTCAGGACCATGGTGTCACATGACACAGTACAAAAACTAGACTGAACTACGTAAAAACAAAACAACACAGAAAAAATTACACTAGACTACAGACCTACACAGGACTGCATAAAGTGCAGACATTACAATAAATAATAAACAAGACAATGGGGCAGTAAGGTGACAGACTAGGGTCTGGGTATTGTGGATTCCGATAGCCTGGGGGAAGAAACAGTTACCTAGTCTAGTCGTGAGAGCCCGAATGCTAGAGTGCCTTTTCCCAGACGGCAGGAGGGAGAAGAGATTGTATGAGGGGTGCATGGGGTCCTTCATAATTCTGTTTGCTTTGCAGTTGCACCGTGTACTGTAAATATCCGTGATGGCAGTAAGAGCGATCCCGATGACCTTCTCAGCTTACTTCACTATCCGCTGCAGGGTCTTGCGATCCGAGATGGTGCAATTTTCGAATAGGTCAGTGATGCAGCTGCTCAGGATGCTCTCAATACAACCCTTGCAGAATATGATGAGGATGGGTTGGGGGTGGGAGATGGACTTTCCTCAGCCTTCGCAGAAAGTAGAGATACTGCTGGGCATTCTGTGCTATGGAGCTTTTGTTGAGGGACCAGGTGAGATTCTTCGCCAGGTGAACACCAACAACTGTGGTGCTTTTAACGATCTCTACTGAGGAGCCATCGATGTTCAGAGGGGAGTGTTGCTCCGTGCTCTCCTGAAGTTAACAACTATCACTTTTGTTTTGCTCACATTTAGATACAGATTGTTGGCTCTTCACCGGTCCGTTAGCCGCTGCACCTCCTCTCTGTAAGCTCATTCGTCGTTCTTTCTGATGAAACACACTGTCGTGTCATCGGCGAACTTGATGAAGTGGTTCGAGTTTTGTGTTGCAGCACTTTCATGGGTCAGCAGAGTGAACAGCAGTGGACTGAGCACACAGCCCTGGGGCCTCCCGCGCTTTGTGCGATGGTGTTGGAGATACTGCTGCCGATCCGGACTGACTGAGATCAGCCAGTCAGGAAGTCTAGGATCCAGTTGTAGATGGAGGTGTCAGTCACAGTAGGCTCAGCTTTCCAATCAATTTCTGAGGGATGATTGAGTTGAATGTGGAACTGAAGTCTGTGAACAGCATTCGAACGTATGTGTCTTTTTTGTCCAGGTGGGTTAGGGCCAGGTGGAGGGTGGTGGCAATGGCGTCCGTTGAGCAGTTGGGACGGTACGTAAACTTCAAGGTGTCCATCGAGGGGGGCAGCAGGGTCTTGATACGCCTCATGACGAGCCTTTCGAAACACTTCATGATGATGCTACGGGACGGTAGTCACTTAGGCAGGACACTGAAGACTTCTTCGGAACGGGGACGATGCTGGCCGCCTTGAAGCACGTTTGAACGATGGCGCTGCTTAGTAAGATGTTGAAGATATCATTAAGAATATCTCCTACCTGGTCTGTACATCCTCTGGGCACTCTATCAGGAATGTTGTCTGGTCCAGCAGCCTTCCGTGGGTTGACCCTGCACAGGGTTCTTTTCATATCTGTCACGGTCAGACACAGCAGCTCGTCATTTGGAGGAGGGGTGGACGTCCTCGCCGTCACGTTATTTTCCGCTTCAAAACGGGCTTAGACGTTATTCAGCGCATCTGGGAGGGAGGCATCACTCGCACAGTCAGGTGATGAAATTGGTAATTGCTGAGAGAGACAAAAAAAAGAAAAAGGGGAAGTAATTAATAAATGGGGTAAGAAAGGGAGGGGGTCAGTCTTCATTCTGTGTTTAGTATTACTGCGCACTGCAGGCAGACACACAGGCCCAGACCCCATATGTCCGCCCACAGGGCTGGGAGGACAACAGAAACAGGGGTGTGTCAGTGTGGGCTCAGGAAAAGCGAACAGATCGGAACATTGGGAACTGACGAATGTGGTGTTGGTGGAACTTAGGAATGGTACTGAAAAGTACCAGACCTTGTAGGTGATGTACTTATGGACTGAGAAGTGGTTAGCAACAGAGGGAATAAACGGGCCGTTGTCAATTTCGGGAAGCTCTGACCAGCCGGGTGACACATCATTGCTCCGAGACCACTGATGTTCACGGTCGACATCAGTGAATTGGATGTGGAAGAATACCCATGTCTCTAATATTACGGAGTTGGCGGGAGGGTCAGAAAGGTGTAGCGAGGGTTTGAGATGCAGACAGTAATGACTGACTGAGGATGTTACAGATGGACAGAATGTGGGGAAATGCAACGCCATCCACTCCGAGTGGTTGCCCAGTCTGCAAGCCTTCCCCTCTCTGCCCCACCGCTGTTGTCCAAGGAAAGGGCACTAGGGCCCAAGCAGCTTGGCCTCGTCGCGGAGCAATGTGTCGTTAAGTGCCTTGCTCAAGGACACAACACGCTGCCTCAGGTGAGGCGCGACCAGTGACCTTCAGATCACTAGAGCGACGCCTTATCCACGAGGCCACGCGCCAACACAACAGAGAAATAACTATGATGTGAAATTGTGGAGCAGGCATGAAGGGCTGAATAAGAACATCAGGGACAGGAGCAGGAGCAAGTGCCGGGGGGAGTGACACGTCAGAGGGAGGAAATATTGTTCAGCATCTTTTCAAACAGTTATTTCACCAAGCCCTGACAAACATATTCTGGGTTGATTCTCCCATCTTTTCCCATGGTCTCCGATTACAGCTCTGATGCTGGAGGGCTGGAAGGCTGCTGATCTGCTGTCACAAAGAAACAGTTACAGCGTGATTTAATACAGGTCAGTCGCCTTCACAACAGTGCTGTGGGAGGAGCGTGGAATTACTGGAGAGAATTCTAAGGGACACCAGGAATTATCACTGTGAAAAACATAAAATTGATTTTTCGGACAGTCACGTTCTACGTGAGATGGGAAAGTTGGAAGCTGTTAATTATTTGTCAAGAGAGTTGTTGGAGAAAGTGAAATTTAAACCCGACAACAGTGAGGTCCCACAGTTTAATAGGGCCCGGAACAGTATTGAAGGACAGAGTGATCAGGATCGAAATTGCAAAAAATAGGCTAAAGGAGTTGTAAAGGGATTCAATGGCATATTTCTATCCATGTATTCAGGGTACAAAAGGTAATTTAATAAAGTTCAGCCTAGGTTTTACTCAATTACCCGGCACTAATCCATTAAAAAACATATTGGGGACTCTCCTTTGCGCTATTTCCATACTCACCACATCCTTCCTGTGATGTGGCAAACCGAAATGCACACAATACTTTCAGAACTCATCCCATAGTTTGTATCCAATGGCCTTGTTTCCTTTCATTCCCACATTCAGGATATTGAGGATATACAAAATGTACCACACACTCCCACACTGTGTCATAGACAGACAGGTGCAGAATGAACCGACATTCTCACACTCTATCATAGACGAACAGGTACAGAATGATCCCCACACCTCACACTGTACTAGAGGCAGACAGGTTCAGAATAAACATTACACTATCACACCATACCAGAGACTGACAGGTACAAAATGAACACCACATTCACACACTACACTAGATCTTGACAGGTGCAGAGTTAACCACGCCCTCCCTCTCTGTACCAGAGTCTGACAGGTACAGAATGAATACCATACTCTCACCCTGTGCCAGAGACTGACAGGTAGACCTTTTGATGTCCGTTTTCTGAGACATAAGCAAAAGTATTGATGAATTTCCCAGTGATCCCTCTTGTTACCAGTCAGTACATTAAATTTTAAAATGTGTAAGGTCTCCTGCTGGTCACTTTTACTCCAGGGAAAATGTTCTAACCTGCATTGTTTCTCCCCATAACTCAAGATCTTCAGTTCTGATAATACTCCTGTGAATATTTCCTGCATCTTCTCCAGCTTACTCACATCCTTCCTCTTGTGTGTGGAAGAAAAATTCAAACTGTACACTAGTGAGTTCTAAATACTGGTGTGTACAACTGTAACGTAATGGCTCAATTACTTTCATTGACTCGTGCATTAAAGACAAACATTCTCTGCTCCTCATTCATCACCTCCACTGCCACTTTTCAAGGAGCTATGGACTTGTAGCTCCCGTTTCCACTATCCAATGACAATATTCTGGACCCTACCATTCCTGTGCATTACCTGGCCTCCTCCATCCTCCCAAAGTACATCACTCTGCAGTTGTATACTAACTTGACAACTGTTCTCTATTTGTCGGTCCCAGCCTCGACCTGCCCGTGTCTATATACTTGTTATAATCTGTGCAGGACAATCTGGATCCCTCTGCCCTTCATTCGTTTCCAATTTCTCTCAATATTCTGCACTTGGATTTCTCTTACACGATCTCTCATTTTCCTCAATAGCCTCAGCGAAATTCTGTGTAACGTGTTTCACAGATCAAATGTCCCCTTACAACATTCACTACCGTCTCTTTCATTGACAAAATAAGATCCTCACCCTCTCCTCCTGACCCCGTCCTTCCAGGTAATAAATACCATCAATTGATAGAGCACAACGGATACTTGCAACATTCTACTAGTTGCACCCTACCAGCCTGAAGCATTTCTATCTGTTATACCTCTGTAGTTTATGTGATAATCTGTGTTCATCCGATGTTAACACAGTACCGCCAGACCTGTGCCCTCTGGACTGGTGCACAAGCCTTTCAAACCAGATTAGTTTTGCCAAACATGAGTTACCTTCCACGAAAACACGTTGATTTGTTTAATTTCATTACACTTCTAAATTACCTGTTGATCACGGTTTCTACAACAGCAATTGATCAGAACTTAGGTCTGTTGCATCAAATGCATGTCTTTTAAGATGAGTGATTTCCATTTGGAGAAAAGGTACCGACTGCCACTCAGTGCCTTTCAAAACTAGAAACTGTCATTCCATGTCCCCTCAGCCACTGTTACAGAGAAATCAGCACTCGTTCCTCCAAACTCTCCACATCGTATAGACCTTCTGTTGCTGTTAGCTTCCTTGTAAGCTTCCTCTGTCCCCTTCGAAACCTTCTAAACAGAGTTTTATTAAGCTGCATCATTAATGACTAATTCTTAAATTTATCGTCCGCCTAAAGAGGATAAGTATTCATACACCTTCAATATACCCAGGCAAACTGGTGTGGCCTTTCAGAGAGCTATAAACTTGGATTCCATCATCCCTCTGTACAGAACATTGTTAGGTGTTTTCTCGCTGACAGTTTGCAGCTGACCTCTTTTTAAATGTATTTCTATGTACTAATGAATTATTTTATTTACGTATTAAGAAATAGTAACTTGCGGTGCTGTCTCAAATAATAATGTAAGACAGTCACCGAATTGACAGCACGTATGCTACTCCATGGGCCTGCCGGAATCATTTGTTCTCAGGTAACTCATTCAATGAATATTTTGCATTCAATTTCACTTTAGGATGTTAAATATTAGTTTCTACCTGCATTATATTTTCCTTATCGATTTAGACGTTTTTTAAAAACATATATGCACTGAACAGATGGAAATGTTTATGATTATGGGTTGACTGGAGAACACTGTTCAGACATAACTGTTCCCATGACTCTTATTTCTGTTGAGAGGAGTGTCCAGTTGATCACAGAATCAATTCAATAGGCTGATCAATTGGTTGTAGAATTTTGGAAATTTGTTGTGTTTTCAATTATTTTAAAAGCTTGGCGCACGAGTTCAGTGTGAGGCGAAGGAGGAATATATTAATAAGTTTATAGATGCAAAATGTCAAATATAAGTGAACACCCATGCTAAAAGGGCAATAACGTTTCAAATTGTGTGGGTGAATTTCAAGGAAATTGGGCATTATTCAGCGGACTTACAGGAATATAATGAAGCGTCTGGTGTTTCCAATATTTCTAATATTCCAATAAACAATACTTCTATTACTGGAGGAACGCAACTTCAAATTTCCCAAGACAAATATGATCTTTATGTTAATAGGACGCTTAAAAATATAACTAAGGCAAGAGCATGCTTGATAGAGATACTTAGAAAAGCGTGTAATTCAGATAACGGTATAGAATCATTTCAAGCAAGTATAAGGGTTTGTCAAATCATAAAACACATTGGACTTCATTCTCTAAAACAAAATGGAAGAAGGAAGGAGGGATAAATATATCTGAGGAAGAATGGACAATAATATGGAGGTATCAATGGAAGTGTACCAGTTCATAGAAATGGAGGGAATTCGGATGGAGAAACTTCATAAGATAGTTTGTTACACCCTCTCAGAAATCCCATTATGATAGTAACCTCCCTGCTTGCTGGAGAAAGTGTGGAAATCAAAATGCAAATAATAATCATATTTCTTTAGGATAGCCCTGTTATCAAAGGAGGGGGTTACACAATGCCCTACAAGACATCTTTAAATGTAAAATACCCTTAAGAGAGTAAAACCATATATTTTTGGTATATACCTCTTTTGGTTGAAAAGAGATAAATATTTAATAATTATACTGTTGGTGGCTGGTAAACAGAATCTTACTAGAAAAATGGTTATCGCAGGAGAGCTCAACATTAAATGCACGGATGGAAATTACAATGGACATTTACAAAACTGAGAAGATAACAGCATCTGTTAATTACAAGCTGAAACAATTTGATTCATACTGGGAAAAAAGGATTCAACTACATAATGCCTCATAGGCCTGATTTTATTCTCACGAATCAATGAATATGTTGTAAAACAAAACACTCCCTACCTGTACGTAGTCTTTTTTCCTTTTTTAAAAAATTATATATGTATATGTATTTATATATATATATATATAATTTTAAAATATGTTTTTGAAGTGAAGAAAACAGTGACAACTAACTCCATTGTATTTCTATATGCAGGTGAACATGGCGACTTTTCACTGTGCTGAAAACTGAGGTCCCTGTGGAAAGTCAGAAGGATAATAATAAATAAAACTCACAATTCTAAATCACACGTCATTGTATTGGAAGACGTTGCCGATAGCATAAAGCGCCACGTCTTCAAGCCCAAAATTCTGTAAAATTGTCAAAAGATAGAGAAAGCAATCTGCGCTATCACTGCCGTCAACTGAGCTCCTAGTCAGTGAGCACAACAATTTCATTATGAAGTTTTCGATGTTTTATAGGTTTGAGTTGCTTCAATACTTACACAAAATGTGTCAAGGTCAGTCGTAGTCAACATGAACAGCTGAATTTAACATTCTACAGAAATTTGACTATTCTATAGAAATCCTAGAGAAATATACCTCTGACGTGCACTGCCTGATGGGTAGATGAGTTAGCAACAAGACTGGCTCAGAGGCAGTCTGCTCCTCCGTGGCCAATAAGTACCACTTGAAGTGGGTGTGTCGGTTGCGCCTCTATGAAAATCATCATTTTAAAGTGAGTCATTTTAACACCTGCCAGAGGCTCCACTCGGCGGCAAAAGAGGTAAATGAAACCTACAGATGGAAATACATCCCACTGTGTTTTGGGGGCAATGAGAGCGCCAGCTTGACGGTCACAAAGGAGTGTCAATATCATGAAGAAAAAGTGCTCGTTGTCGAAATCTATTTTAAGTGTAGTTTTATGCAATGTATTAATTGATCATTTCATTTATTTATAAAGCAATACAGCTCTATAGCGTGCAGTGCTGGCCCAAAATGGCACGTGCCGTCCTCTGAAGCAAAGGTGTCCAATTCATCAGCTAACATAGATATCTTTGGGATATTGGAGGAAACCGGGCCTGACGGAGAGAACCTTGGCGGCATTAAGAAATGGTGCAAACAGCTTGCAGACTGTGGTAGAAATTGAATCGTAATAGCGCATAATAGGCAGAAGCATGCAATAAAGTCTTAATGCATTTCAAAGCTATATTCTGCTCAGCTGCTCCATGGCCTCCTAACTCATCCATTTATTATCTCCACCTATGAAGTCAAATAGATACTGTGCCTAGTTCACGACCTTATCATCTCGATTTCTATTGTCAGTATGCCGTGGAAATTGATTCTGAGGTCCATTTGACTATTAGCACTCCAATCAACATTTCTTTGAAAGAACCTGCCATTGTCTCTTTAAGTCAGTTACAAATTTTATAATTTTATAAATTTTATAACTACATTAAAATATCGCCACGCTCAACTTTGTAGTTGTTCCTAACTTCGCTGATAAATCATCTCCGAATGTTTCCTTTCAAAGTGGCCAGCCCTCAAGTTAACGGATTTCGTCCAAATCTAGTCAGTTGCACATATTTCTCCACAACGTAGCAGAAATATTTCTTTCTCATCACCTTCAAGATGTTCCGATCACTCTCTCTCTCTCTCTCTCTCTCTCTCTCTCTCACACACACACACACACACACACATTCTTCACCATTTTTTCTCCACAGATCGGTGATAATATTTTGTGATTACACACATCTGTGAGCTCATCATTTTACTCGGTGATGTTGGGACATTATGGGAAATTAAGTTGTGCTAGGGGCAACAAGTGGACACTCAAAGTCAGTAAGACCAAAGAGCTGATTGCGACTTCAGGAAGTGTAAGACGAAGGAAACATACCAATCCTCATAGAGAAATTGAGTCGTTTCAACTTCATGGTATCGAGATCACTGTGGATCTAACCAGCCCCAACATATCGACGCAAATATAATGAAGGCCAGACAGTGACTGTACTTCACGAGGAGTATAAAGAGATATATATGGCAACAAGAAACTCATAAAACTTCTGTAGATGTACCGTGAAGCGTATTCTGACAGGCTGAATCACTGTCTGGTATTGAGGGGGAAGGGGTCTACTGCACAAGACCTAACGAAACTGCAGAGGGTCATAAATTATGTCGGCACCTAATTTGTAGTGGTTTGTACTTGCCTGCAAAGTACCCAGGATATTCTCAAGCAGCGATGTTTCAGAAAGGCAGCGTCCATTATTAAGATCTGTCCTCGTTGCTAGCGATTCAGGAGCAGCCTCGTCCCCTCTGCCACCCAAATTACTGAATGGGCATTCAACCAGAGAACATACCTTCACTTTTTTAATGGATATTTTTTCTACTTTTTGCACGATTTTTAAGCTATTCAATA
>JAUOBT010000368.1:4928231-4939924 GCA_032362145.1 Hypanus berthalutzae
TTGGAAGGCTGGTTCATTTGGAGAGCACCACAAGATGCTGCTAAAGTCTATGAAATGTTGACTTCGAGAGTTCCATTTGAAAACGCTGGTTCGATGTTATTTTAGCATCTGCCCAATAATTTGTAAACGGGAGTTCAGATTATTTAACGTGCAGATCCATTCTGAAATTTAGCATTTGCTGACATCGGCATGCAAAAGTTAATAAATTATCCAACTGCTGAAGTATGGTCAAATTAAAGTCTGCCTCTCAGGACACTGTAACAGCAGAGTGAAAATAATTTTTAAAGTGTATTAAACTTTACACTTACCTTGCGAAAAATCGCTGGCCAGTGTCCTCCAGACAGAATCCCGTCCAATTACAATCTAATCTACCTTCTGTTAACAAGCCGAATCCGAGTCCTCGGAACCAGGTTTCCCTAATGCAATGCCATCTAATTTTCGGAATGTGCCTACTATGCTTAATCCGGTCAAACACTTTTTTAAGATTATTACATCACACATCGACTGTTCTGATTTCAGCTGTATATATTTTTTTCAATTTCCAAAGAATTCAGTCAGGCTCGTAAGGGACGACCTGCCCTCACAAAACCACGCTACCAGTCTCAACCAGAACACGTTTCTCAAGATACTCATAAATTACCACCCTAAAAGTCCTTTCCAATAGCTTGCAATAACTGACGGAGGACTCACTGGCCTGTAAATCTCAGGACTATCCTCATTGAATTATTTGAACAAAAAAAAATGCTATCCTCCAATCATCCGGTACTACTTCCGTGGACAGAAAGACTTGGAATATCATGCCCAAAATCATTGCAATATTTTCGACCGTTTTCTCCAAAAGATTTGCGTTCTAGAAAAAGGGAAACGATTATTTTAATGTTTTACAAGTTTCCAGAACAAGAACATACTTGCTATCGTCGGCATATCTGAGCTTTTAACGCTTAATCAAAACATTCATCAACTCACTATTGAATATCGAAGCCAAGTGTAATTAATGACCTTTACTGCGTCCTTGCACTCCAGATCCATGCTTACTATTTTATCTCTTATCAACCCACCCTTTCTTTCGTCACCCCCCCGTTCTTCATGTACCTTAATGCAACTCTCCAATGCCGTCTCATGTCGCTTTCTAAGTTCAGTGTTAATTTCCGTTCCGGCTACCGTGTGGCATTCCGCAGTCTTTTCTTTTTCTTCCTGAAGATGAGCTTTCTCTCATCTTCTTGCTGAGGTGTTCAATATCGCTTGTCAGCCGGGTTTACTTTACACTACCATCCTTTCATCGCGACAATGAGACAAGTCTATACTGAAGCCCAATGCAACATGTCGATTAAGGACAACCTGTTGCGCATTTCAAGGCGCATAACCTTCCCGAAATCCGGCTCCCAAGTTCTAACCAAACACCACTAATTAAATACTGTCTCTTTCTGTCCACCGGTGTATTTAAAAAACATTTCGAATAGTTGATCCGCGAAGAGATCTGTTGCCTGATCCGTTTCATTTTTCCGGAACTAGATCCTGGATGGTCTGTTCGCTAATTCGCCTGTTGGCTAATTGTGCCAGGACTCTTTTCTGGACGCTACTGCCAAATTCAGTCATGTCTACACCCTTTAACGAGAGGAAGTGCCAATGCAATTTACTGAAGTTTAACTTGCCTGTGGCAACACCCTGTTAATATGGCACCTGTCGAAAATATAACTCCGCGCTGTTTCCGTATCTGTTGTAACGCACCAGGATTGCCCTCTCACGCTCGTCTAGGGGAATCAGCTTTCGGCCCCGCCGAACAGGGTACTTAAGTTTGGGTGGATGATGTGTAAAGTACCTCCAATCACAAACCCACAACACAAAATATCAACCCACCATATGCAAGCAAATGATAGACTTTATGAATCTTAATCTGAATATAGTGTTAGTATAAAAATAAACAAAACAAAAAAGGCCCAAAGTTAAAGGCACAATAACAGTTAGAGCACTTTCAGCAGTTATTCCTCCACCAGCGATCTCCGCCGAAGTCTCGCCGACCCTCCAATCCTCAGATTCCAATACACGCCATCCAGTGGACTCTGCACTCTCCATGTGGGTCCTTCCTCTACTACTCTCCGCGCGAAAACCCCCGGCTTCCAGACACACAAGAAAGAATCACATTTCTCTCATTGGATAGCCACACGTTATCTCTAGTTATAATCCAAACAATGCTGCTACAAATAAACCATTACCTCAGCAGATAACTTCACAGAGAGCCATTACATTAGCCATAGCAGTTAGCATTACAGAAAATCCATTGCAATATATTTTATTTTTGGTGATGGGGTGCGGGTCTGTGGTCAGTTCAGAGAGCTCACAAAACATTTATACCTCCCTATCTACTCACAGTCTATCAATAGAAAATCTCTCTACGGTTTCTTCCTTTTCTGCTGCTGTCTGCTGTCATACTGTCCCTGTAGTTCAACAGTACTCTCTCTACTTTCTTTTATCGGATTCCATTTTGAAACATCTGACACCGGGAACGTCTAGAAGCCATTCCTGCCCTTGCGATTGTCAATTGTTTGTGATAGTTTGGTGTGTACTTAAAGATATGTAACAAGCACGCCAACTCATTGAACGTTTGCCCAGTTTCCGTCCTTAACTGCATGAAGTATGCAATTTTCTGTGTTTTCGTGCAATTTCAGGATGATCAGGCAAATGATTGTTAGAATTTATAAGAAACCTGTTCATTTTTAATTGTGTTTTATTCGAAAACTCCGCTGAATTGCAAGTGGACGTGGGCGTTATCTGCACAGACGGCCATTTAATGTAAACACATACTTCATTCCATTCTTCAGTTCTTGTCTGAATTTCTTCTGTGTCAGTGTATATATACAAGTATTTGTGCACATACTGAGAATTTGCAACATGCACCCAAACTGTTGCAGTATATATACCGGAGAACTCAGGTATTTGTCCTCATAAAAATAGTTTTGCAGTTGCCATTTCAGGGCATGAGCTAGATAGGGCATCCAAAATACTATGAAATTCCCAGAAATAGCAAACAACAAAACCATCGATCTTTTGCGGTTTACCACCTCGGTATCCTTCGGATTATCGTTGCTGTTCCGAAGACCCCTGCGGACTCTGTTTGCCGCAATGATACGTCTTACTGTTAACCCATTGAAAACTAGAATTAAACCGATTGGTAGCAATGGTGTTAAAATGCTATCCAGTAATTCTAATCCTTTCCACACAGGTAAAGTAGCGTATTCTGGTGTGGTGGCGCAACGCCACGGTATGTTGTCAATAATGACGTGAGGTTCAATGGCAAAGTAATACGGTACACTTCTCCCGCAGCTCAATAGGATAACGGTGACGATCACCACAGTTGCTGTTCCTTCAGTGCAGTATCTTTCCCGGAGATTTCCACAACATATTGCGATGAAGCGATCAAGGGTAAAACTGAGTGTAAACCAAACAGAACAGTCCCTTGTCAAAATAAAAAATACAACGGTCAGGGCGCATATAGGAGTGATGAGCAGGGATCCGGAATAAACGTAGATATTGTTGGTCTCTTGCAGAAAACCGAAGACTATAACCACCATCATATCCGCTGTTGCCATTCCAACCAGGTAACGGGTGATGCATTTGGAGAGTCCGCATTTTCCCCGTGATAGGATCACAATGGCCGATAAATTAACTACAAGAAATTTGGAGAGAGAGAAAAAAAAGATCAGCACCGAAATATCGTTAGCTGCGAATGTGTGAATGTCGACCAGTTTTCCAATGCTACAGACGGTATGATTTCTTTTTTTTTTTGGAAGTGAACAGCAGTAATTCCATTTGTGCGGATTCTGACCGTACTCTCCGGCTGGACAATAATGGACAGAATTAGCAGTGGGATGGCGAATTTCCGACAGATTGGAGCCGGGCAACAGGTTTCCACGACTCACGTACTGGTGAAGTACGATCGCTCTGTAAACAACAGAATTTCCATTATTTGAGGTGAAATAGCTGAAACGGTTATTTGTAGTGAAATCTTGAGATTTATTCCATAAATTATAATTCAACGTTTTATGGACGATGAGACATGTCTGTCGATATCCAACTGGCCGGTCAGTTGGAAAAGCTTCTGATCTGGAAATGCGACCACTATCGGTTCAGAAAGCTGAGCAAGGTGAAAGCATGGAACAATGGCAAGAGCGGCAGCAACGTCACTGACAAATGAAGTAAAAAGCATCACATAGAAAATATCTAGAAGCTGAAAAACAAAACTATCAGATGCTTGAATCAGTACTGGAAACACATTTCAAACGAAGGTAACATCTGTGCTTAGTAAAACTCCAAACACTGCAGTAGATCGAAATCAAGATGACGACAGCACCACACAATTAGTGACCAGTTCCAGTATCTTACCAGGGATACCGATCGCTACGATTGTAGGATAGAAAATGGCCGCGATGTAGAAAATCGCTGGATAACCCATATTCCAACAGAAGCAGCGTTCAGTTGCACGGAACGTTCCGACTGCTCATATGGACTGGCCGCAGCGTTAAATGCAATTTAGCTTAATTCCACTGAGGCCATTAGTGTGTTTATCACATCAGTCGCAAGAGTGACAGCCAGCGACACAAACAACTACATTATAGTGTTTTTCTCCCTCTGTCACCATGCCATGAATTCGTATCCCCGAGGGAGGTGACGTTAATAAATTTTAAACATAAGATAAAATTAATCTTACGAATGTACTTTCCAAGTCATCTGACGTCAGCCGCTGAAATAGGACATTTTCTGACCATTGTTGTTACCAACAAAACAGTTATCTTGAACAATCAACATGGACAATCAACTTCAAACATTTATTTTGTCACATTCTTTGCACCACATTCGCTTCTGACATTGAGAGCGGGACACCAGCTCAGCAGGTGAAATAGCGGACAATTTATTGAAGGGGGAGATAGGTTCATTTTTTCTGTCGCTTGTTGTATTCTTTTCCAATCTTTTGAATGACGAATGTCAGAGTAACAAATATGACGTACATCACAATAAAACACATTGTACATATGTTCTTCTGGGCATATTAAAGAGATCGAGAGCAATATTCCAGGGACCTTTGATAATAAAGAGTTACGCGCCCACTCGAATTTAGATGCAGCTTGTGGACGGATTGATGAACATTCTTTTCTGGATGGACAGAGAGGAGATGTCTGATTCTTTGACTGTGACAAGTCTACTGCAGGGATTGGTTCGTTGCTATTTATTTTGTATGTTAATGACTCAGATGTCGAGGCAGAAAACTGAATGAGAAGGATTACGGACGAATACCAGGTTGGGGGCATGGTGTATAGCCGGAAACTCTATCCAAGCTTGTAGATTAATGTTGACTGTCTGGAAAATGGGTTGACAATGGCCAATGGAATTTAATGGAGACAATTATGAGTTCGTCTTCTTTGTGAAGATAGACACAACAGGTTAAGAAGCTCATTGATTAGTTAGAAGTTTGCGTGCAGAAGGAGTCCTGGGAATACAGATCGATAATTCCAGGAAAGCAGCATCACGGGAAGATCGGCTTGTATTGAGCTCTAATCCCATTGCCCTTCACATGAGTACGGGAGTTGGGACGTTATGTTGAATCTGCACAATAAGTTGGTGAGGCCGTAGATACAATAGCGTGGACGGCTCCGTCCAGCTACATACCGTTTTACAAGGTCAATAAACTTCAATGCGTGTACCGATAATCTGAAAAAAAGAATACGGGAACTGCAGACAAGAATTAGAAGGAACTGTCGAATTGGAATTTATTCCCTTGAGGGCAGGAAAATGAATGGGGATCTTATAGAAGTATGCACATTTGTGACAAATACGGAAAGGGTGATTGCTCGCATATCTTCCACATCCTCTGAGTGAATCTAAAACTGCTTCATTAATGTGGAGTGAAAGTTGTAATATACAAGAGGGGTGTGTGCTAAAGCTGACTCGCTAAGAGGGTCGAGAAATGTGAAAGGATCTGCCAGCGTAAGTGGTAGATGCAGATTCAATTATATCATTTCAGTGAAGGTTGTCCAGGTATGAGGATGAGAGACGGAAGCGGGTGCAGATTAATGGGACGTGATGAAGGATCACAGAGGGATGATCTATGTGGACGGCAGAGCCTTTTTCTGTGCGGTATTAATCTCTGACTCCATGACAATCTCTGTCGCATTTCTCCATTCAGGGTCTGCTGTTTTTCGACCTTGTCACCAATCTAAGTATGTGTGGATGTGGATGTGTTCAAATTCACATTTCAACCACATTTTTTTCTGCTCTTGCAGTAAACGACTCTGTGCCTATTGAGGAACTCGTACCGAGGAGCGACTCTCGTCTCTTTGGAAATAAGGGTCTCACCACTCTGTATCCATCGTGGGACTGGCATCGCTGTCCGGCCCTCTAATCACTCTGGGATGACTCACGTCTCTGTATCCACTGTGGTGCTGGTATCGATGAGCGGCCGTCGACCACCCTGTATCCAGTGTAACACTCGTACTGATGCGTGGCCCTCGGCTCATCTGAGATTATCTCAGCGCTGATACACGCTTTCCACTCTTGCACTTTCAATACCATTTGTGAGAGTGACTGCGCCAGTCTCACCGTTTTATTCAGCTTTCTTGTGAATTATTATCATTCCTAAATCTGAAAAGCTTCTCATTTTTGCGACAGCTGCTCAGTCAATTCCTACTCAGCTATATTATTGCCAACGTCCCCATTAATCAATACATCGGATTAATTGATTCATACATCCAAGCCATCAATGGTTTTGTTTACTTCTCCGATATATGCGTTGTGACCCAGGCGTCGTTTATTATATGTATCCAATAGCTCCTCAGATGGAACCAATTAATTTATCTTCTGTACGAGTGCAGCCTTTAAAGCAGCGAATGAAAAAGAGGTGGACCGAAGAACCGGGACGGATGGAGATATATTTCTCGCCAAAACATGTGTCTGGCTCGTATGGGACCTCTGAGGTGGCGAGGTTTCCCTGCAACAGTGGTCATTGCTCCATACGCTGGGGGTGCTGTCCAGACGATCACTACTCCCGGTACATAGTGCCGAATAAAATATGATAAGTCTCCACGGTGAATCTATTTCAAGACAGTCTGAAACTCAATTTACCAACCAGACTGGGAATCACAGGATTCCATGATTATAGACCGGCCGCATATCCATTAGGATAGGAATTCCAAGAATTTTTGACACGTCCGTTCGCTAATGAAAGGGTCGTGGATTGCAAAGGGTGACTGCAAACGATCGTGTTCCACAATGCCGCACCACATCTACATTGGGACTCACCAATGTGGGGGCTGCCATACCGACAGAACCTGTTATGAACGTGTGACATGGAAGGACAGATTCAATGGAGGTTGGTGATGGAGGAAGTACAGATGCTGATGTGGCACTTGTAACGCCAGCAGGGATAAGTGCCAGGATGGAGAGCAGTAGGAAGTCAAGTCAAGTCAAGTTTACTTACATATGTCACAATTAAAAACAACCCTCGTTGACCAAAGTGCTGTACCGGTCCGAGCAAATAGCTAATATCATTAATACAAGAAACACAGATATATCCAACAAGGCAAACAGCTTGTTGGCACAAAAGAAACAACACAAGGGCCGAGGCACAAGCCAAAAATCAGCTGCATCAGAAGGAGTCAAACGCTACTGAATAAAAGTAAGACTTGAGCATGGAATTGAAAGAGTCGATGAAGGGGGCAGATCTGATTGGGAGGGGAATGCTGTTCCACAGTCTAGGGGCTGCAACAAAGGTGCGTCACCCCTGATCTTAAGTTTGGTTCGCAGGACAGGAAGAAGCTCAAAGTCGACCCTTCGCCCGAGAGCTTCAAACGGGCATTACTAAATGTGCTAGCGACTTTGTAGATCAGTTGGAAGAACAGGTGGATTCAGCACATTTGGCATCTGGACAACTGCTATAACCGTGCTGTGAGTGAAGTTACCAGGTACTCGCAATTTTAGCCGAAGTTTGGACGCGAGGCGAGGCTGCACCGTAACCTTTGTTTTGGGACTGGTGGGTAGGGTTTTCTCAATAAAAGAGATCTGACGTTTTTCTCTGATATCTGGAAGGAACTGAAAAGGACTATTGAACTAGCGGAGGTCACGACTACCAAGCAATATTGAGGGAATAAGAAGAGGTACGATCAGAAGGTTGATTTTTCCCAGCTCATATCTGGAGACCGAGTCCTCTTGGGTAGCCTGGGATGCATTAGTTGGTTGATCGCTGCACGGGTGGGTCCAGTGGAGGGAGAGTCAAATTCCAAACTTATTATTTTTCCGGGTGAAACCACAGAATGTGAATGGGCCTGTTAAGATTCACCATCGGAAACACCTTGAGACTCTGTGACAAGAGGTGCGTGTTGAGCCTGAGACTGATATGGTCCCTGAACTCAGTAATAGGACTCTTTGGCGACGTGGGAGAACTGATGGGCTAGTTGCGGACAGATCTGGGCAGGGCCGAACTACTGAATGTGTTACCGACTCAGTGGATGGGCAACTGGGCTATGCTGCCTTTTGCAAACTCCCTGAATACAGTTGAAGAGATTCCCAACTCCACCAACTTTAATGCCGGTGAAATGGGGCGATCTAGCAGTGGCAGATCGGTTTTCGGTTCGAAAATTACAGGAGACCGGACTTGAGAATAACTGCAGCTGAAGCTGAGATGAGCCAAACAACCTGAGTTGTCTGGAGGCTATAGTAACAGACAGGGAGACCCAACCCGTGTAGACAGGAAAAAAAAACTAGTATGCACCGAAAAAGTAGATGATGAGTCTGTAGTTCCCCAATTAGTTTGGACAAGGTCGCACTGGAAAGCTGTGTGTTGTGCTCATCTTCATATTGAGATATGTAACTGCCATTTTCACCTGGATCAGGACAGACACAGCGAAATTCCTTTCAAACTCGGGCTTATTCATGAAGGGGGATCAATTATCTAAAAGTAATGGCAGAATGATTCTGTTTAGCTTGTGGGGAGTGTAACTCCCGAGTAAAGGTTTCACTGCAAACGTTGTAGGATAACGCAGGTAATGGTCTTTCTGTAGAAAGAGTGTTTGGGTTGTCAGGGATAAAGGATGTTGAGGAGTGTGACCCATCCAATCGGGAGAGAAGGCGGGGGATGTTTTTTTTTATATTATTTTTTAAAATTTATTTTTTTTTTGTGCCTGACACCGGTGTGAGCCTTTGGCTTTGGTCGTCGTGAGATGAAGAAGAAACAGTGGGTCGTAGATTCCATCCCTTGATGACCATGAGTCGATGGAGCAAAGTGCGGGAGACTACTCACAATCGACGCATATGACTTATGGAAGAGTTGAGCTCCAACGTGTGCGTTTTTTAATTATAATTAGTCTTTTGTTTTGCTTTTTATCGGATTTAGAAACATTTTATTTAAGTTGATATTTATTTTATACATCCTTTAATTATTTACAGTGTGTGGTCTGTAACTTCCTAAAAACGAGCTCTGAATGACACAGGATTCACAAAATCCAGAGCTTGGGCAGGAGAGACATCTTAATCTGAACCGGTTTGGTGGGAACGGAGTGTGCAATCCTCAGACGTACGCGGCTGGAGAACAGCAGCTGTTTCGGTGCTGTTTTGGGTGCCTGCCATCGAGGACTAGCGACCAGGTTTTAGAGACGCCCGAGAAGAAAAGAGTCCATATGGATTCTGTAATTAAGGCTGGATCACGGCAAATACATCTGCACCATCTAAAAAGTTACCAGATATTTCCAATAATCAGGCGACCCGAAGGGAACTCAATATTCTTGGTTGTTGCGACTGTAACGAAATCCAATTTCCCTCGGGGTCAATAAAGTATGTCTGTCTGTCTGTCTGTCTGTCTGTCTGTCTGTCTGTATTCCGTGTGGTGAATCAGAGTTTTACAGATTGGTAATAATGTCACGCGGCTCGACCACTTAATGCCCGGTATAATGAAGGCCAACACATTAGAAGCTTTCATAACCACCCAATTAACATGGGAGGGAAGCTGAAGGAATCCGTGGGCTTCCAAAGCACGAAGATCAAATCCCGCCCGTTTCTCGATATTGTGACTGATTTCTGCCATCTGTACTCTGTAATCCAGCTTGACCTTTCATTCCGTAGTACCTCACATTTTCCCAGAAGCAACTCCATTTGCTATTTCTCAGTCCAGCTTTGCAACGTGCCGGTGTCCCTTTATAACCTATAAACACATTCTACACTATTCGTAACACCACCAACCTTCGTATTATTTATTGATTTATTATTTGTTTATTTAAACATACAGCAGAAAGAGCTCTTTCAGGCACAGTGAGTCACGGCGCCCAGCAACCCCGATTTAATTCTAGCCTCGACGCTAGGTAATCTATAATGACCAGTTAGTCTACTCTATTTAAATTCGGCAGGGGAAAGGAGAACCGTTATTGAACGAAGAATTCCAACGCCTCTAACTGTTGTAGCTAAGCCACGTGGTTCCCCAACCTGCTACTTAGCAACCCAACTATCCACTTCCTCTTCAAAGTCATTTACAGAAATCACAAATAGTAGGGCTCCATTACAGATTTGTTGGAAATGCTCTATCTATAACCAGTAGGTGCCTCATGGGCAGAATAATTTCAAATCCAGTCAGCCATGCTTTGATACATCCCAGGCCTCGTGAAATTCTGAATGGGTCTGTGACGGGGTCTCTTGTCAGGCTCCTCAGACAATTGCATAAACCCAGCATCCACAGCTGAACTTGCTTTGCCACTTCCTCAAAGAAAATCAAGTTGTCCGTAAGGCACAACTTACCCACAGAAAGCCATAGAATTGCCCTAATTTTCTTTCAGCGACAACTCAACAATTCAGTCCCGAAGACTTATCTCCAATAATTTAGGCTCCATTAATGCATGTGTCGCTGTTTCAAAATTTCGACTATCATTCCTATTGCCCATTGGTCACGTGTACGCTTAGATTTTACCCGCTTCAGATGAACTGGACTGACTCTACGAAATGACAAATCAGGAGTAAACCCTTGAATGAAGGACGTCAGTTGAGCGTCATATCGAGCAGGTAACGTCTGAATACAAATCCTTGCATGTCTCAGGCTTTATTGCAAACATCAATATTATCGTGCGAATGGTGGGCTGACGCCAGAGAAGTTTTTTCGTAAGAACAGGCAGTATGCTGGAGGAGCTCAGCAGAACCTTTAAAAACAGTAATTAGTCGTTTTGGATCGACACCCTTTTTGTTTTGTTTTGTATTACAAGCATCAACAGATATTATCGTGTTTGATTTGTAACCCTGTTGATCACATTGTTTACCTTCACCGAAGTATAAACAGAAAATAGGAAACATGGAGGCAACTGAATGGTAACGACTTACAGGAATTATTTTTAACGTTTCATAGTTTCAAAATACGATTCAATGGGTACTTCACCGCATTTTTTAGTTCCTCACGGAATTTGCTCTGGGTCACGGCGTAGATGCAAGTATTCGTGCAGGAACTGAGAACCTGAAGCATTGCTGCTGTATATACTGTGATGTAACGGGGATCAGTGACAGAATAAACAAAACTCCTTGAACTCCGTTCGTAGATATAAAACACCACCTGTGTAACCCACAACAATATGAAACTACCGGTAATGCTGAAGAGCAAAACGATGGATTTTCGTCGGTTCTCCATCTCTTGGTCCTTGTCACTCTCTCCACACTTTTGTCCCAGGAGCCCCCTG
>JAUOBT010000368.1:4940024-4951843 GCA_032362145.1 Hypanus berthalutzae
TGAGGATTAATTCAAACATCCTGTCAATACAAATCTACCAAAGACACGACTGCCTTCCGTCCATTTACGAGCCAATTCTTCAAGTGAACAAACAAATGTCCTGTCTTCGTTCATTTTTAAACAATCTTAATGCTTTCACATTTCATACTATTGGAGAGCACGTCGTACTTTTAAATGTTTAACAGTTCACAAATAATCAATAATTAGAATCATACAAGCATTTAAGAAATTCTTTCAAGTTTAAAGCAAATGGACGTTGAAAGTTACCAATCGTCAGCAAGTAAATTTTCAGCAATGTAAAGCATGACGTCACCACTTCACCAAATCTCCAGCGGCTTCCATCTTTACTCGCCTCTGAACTCTGACCAAGTTTAAGATTTAGATTAAATGAAAGTTTTCCTGGATAGAATCAGGTTTAGTAATCTGCATAATCACCACTGAATGAATATATTTGAGCACTGTACTGGAAACATTTTGCCCACCAAATCCAATTCGAACTATCGCCTTTATCACCTTACAGCAGTTTGCTTTATAAATCAGCCCTAACTCAGTAAATTATCCGCGTCCTGCGGGATGGTCAAATTAAAGTCTGTCTTTCAGAACACTATTATAGCAGCGTCTAGATGTAGTTGTAAAGTGCACTAATTTTATCTTCCTTGCGGAACATCACTGGCCACTGTCCTCCAGGCAGAATACACTCCATCCACTACCTCATCGCCGACCCCTTGGTTAGCCAGTTCTGAATCTCTGCAGCCAGATTTCATTACATCTCAGGGCGCCCGAATTTCTGAAAGTGTGCTCAAATGAGAACCTAATCTAACACCTCACAAAATCAATATACACCATATCGACTGTTCTGCTTCATCTATCTACTTTTCAATTCTTTCATTTCTATTTTTCACTTATTATGGCTCATAAGGGACAGAAAAGTATGCTGACTATCCCTAATCAGAATGCATTCCTCCATAAACTCCGTCTCCAATAAGACTCTTCAATACCTTACCCAATACTGACCGGAGACTCACTGGCCTGTAATTCTGGAGACTATCTCTATTACGTTTCTTCAACAAAGCCATAACATTTGCCATTCTCCAATCCTCCCGTACTACTTCTGTGGCCAGCGATGACACAGGTATTATGTACAAAAGTGCAGCAATATCTGCACTCGTTTTCTCTAATTACCTGAATTACATCCCTTCTAGCACCGGCGAATGAATACCTTTCATGTTTCCTAGTTTCTAGCTCGCAATTCGAAGCCTCTTTATATCCCAGCATACCTGTCTTTTTATTTTATTTTATTTTTTCACTGTATCCACATCCATCAAGGTCTCACTCACTGGTGAATACCGAGGCAAGGTGTCAGAAAGGACCTTGATTGCCTCCTTGCACTCCAGGCACACACTTCATCTTTTATCTCTGCTCTCCCCGACACTCTCTTCCGTCATCCTCCTGTTTTTCACATACATTACCGCTGCTGTCCCATGCCTTCTCATTTTAATTCTTCTAAGTTCATTGCTAATTCCCTCCTGGCTACATTGTGACTTCCATAGCCCTGCCTGACCTTTCTTCCAGAACCTTAAGTATATTCCTTTCTTCTTCTTGAAAAGGTGCTCTATATCTCTTGTCAACCTGTGTTACATTACGGGGCCATGCGTTCCCCGCCTCAAGGAAACAGACCAAAGCTGAACCCAAATCAATTGCTCCATTAACAGTCTCCATGTTTCTCTTCTGCATTTGAAGGAACAAATCGCTTCCCTCATTCGGCTCCCACGTTCCTCCCCAATAGTATCAAATAAGTACATTGCATATTGTCTGCTGCTAGCCCAGTGTAAGGTATGTCGAATAGCTGTGCTCTGTCGTTCTGAAATTCTGATACGCAGAGAGATCTGTTACATGACCCACTCCACTTTGTAGTATTAGCACAAGAGGAACTGTTCACTCGACCGCCTACCCGCTACTTGTGCTATGTCTCCTTCCTGTACAAAAGTGAGAAATTCTGTCACATCAAAACCTTTTAAAGAGAGGTATTGCCGATCAATATCAGTGAAATTTCAGTAGCCTGTGACAACAGCCGTATTAATATAATCAACTTTTCAAAATCTATGTTGCGATCTGTCACTGTCTCTGTATGTTGTTTCCGTTTTGGTGATGGGAGCTCTGTACAGAATACTCTGAAACGAGTGTTTGTTCCCTTCCTACTTCTGAGTTCCACTCACAGTCTATTAACATGCAATCACACCACGGTGTCCTCCTTTTCCGCAATTATGAGGCTGTCAAGCACTCACAGTGTTTAAAAGACTTTCTGTTTAATCTCTTTTACCCGACTATGAGCATTTCGAATCAACTGAACCCCGAAAAGTCCGAAGTCAGTCATAACCTTGTGGTTGAATGGACTTTATTTCTTACATTGTTAACATACCTGAGGAATAAAAATATTTAGGTTACGTCTCCGTCTGAATGTGTAATGTGCAATGCGAGTAATTTATAATAATTTAGAATAAATAGACCAGTCAATATAACATAGACAATCACTCAAATCAGCGTGAGTTAATCAGTTTGATGACCTGGTGGATGACCCTATTCCGGAGCCTGGTGGTCCTGGCTTTTATACTGTGGTATCGTTTCCAGGATGATTGTCAAGTCTCTGTGATAGGAATCTATTCATTTCAGGATGACCAGGCACAAAATGGTTGGAATCTATGACACAATTGCAAATCGTAAATTGCAATTGGAGTGGGCGTTATCTACACAGATAACTTTTTAACGTTAAAACATGCTTCATTCCATTCTTCAGTTCTTGTCTGAACTTCCTCTGTGTCAGTGTATAGATACAAGTATTGGTGCACACACTGAGAGTTAGCAGCATATACGCAGATTGTTGTAGTATGTACACTGGGGAACTCAAATATCTGTCCAGGTAATAGTAATTTACCGTTTGCCATTTCAGGGAACGAACTGTATAGGGAATCCAAAGTAATATGAAATTAGCAGAAATTGCAAACAATAAAATCATCGATTTTTTGCGGTTTTCCACCTCGGTATCTTTCTGATTATCGTTGCTGTTCCGAAGTCCTCTGCGGACTCCATTTGCAGCAATTATATGTCTGACTGTTAACCCATTGAAGATAAGAATTAAGCCGATTGGTAGCAATGGTGTTAAAATGCCATCTAGTAATTCGAATCCTTTCCATCCAGGTGAAGTTGCGTATTCATCTGTGAGAGCGCAACGCCACGGTATGTTGTCAATAATGACGTAAGGTTCAACAGTAAAGTAAAACGGGACATTTTTCCCGCAACTCACTATAACCACGGTCACCATAACCACCGTTGCTGTTCTCTCAGTGCAGTACCGTTCCCGCAGCTTTCGACAACATATTGCGATGAAACGATCAAAGGTAAAACTGACCGTAAACCAAACAGAACAGTCCGTTGTCACAACATACAATACACCTGTCACTGCGCATACGGGAGTGATGAGCAGGAATCTACAATAAATGTAGATATTGTTGGTCTGTTCCAATAAAGCCACAACTATAACTGCCATTAGATCCGCTGTTGCCATTCCAACCAGGTAACGGGTGATGCATTTGGAGAGTCCGCATTTCCCCCGAGATAGGATCACAATCGCCGTTAAATTAACTACAGGAAATTTGGAGAGAGAGATAGACAAAAGAACAACATGTAAATATGGTTAGCTGCAAATGTCTGAATGCCCACCATTCTTCGAATGCTATGAAGGGTATAGTTGTTTTTTGGAAGGGAAAATTTGAAATTCAGTTTCTGCAGGCTTTGTCCGTGCACTCCGGCTGGACAGTAATAGACAGAACTGGCAGTGGGTTGTCTTATTTACGGCAGTTAAGGGCCGAGTATATGATTTCCACGACGGACGCACCAGTGAATGGTCGATCGCTCCATGAACAACACCGTATCCACTATTTAAGGTAAAATAGCTGTAGGAATTATTTGTGGTGAAATCATGAAACTTAATACATAAGCTATAAATTATTGGCTTATGGAAGATCAGACTTCAGTACAGATATCCGACTGGCCGGGCAGTTGAAAGTGCTTCTGAACTGGAAAAGCGACTACTGTCGGTTCAGAGAGACGAGCAAGGTGAAACTCTGGCAATATCGGCAGCAACGTATTGATGGAAGAAAACAAAACCACTTTGAAAAAATATGGAAACTGAATAACAAATCTATCAGAAGCTTGAATCCTCAATTCTTGAAACTCATTTCAAACGAAGGTTCTGTAAAAGTACAAACAGTGCAGCAGAACTACAGCAAGATGACGGCTCCATACACATCGCCGTTACCAACTCCGGTTCCTTACCAGGGACACCGATGGCTACAATAGCAGGATAGAAAATGCTCGCGATGTAGTAAATCGCTGGATATCCCATATTCCGTCAGAGGCAGCATTCAGGTGTACGGAACGTTCCTACTGCTCATGTGGATAAGGTGATAGGATTAACCGAGTTTTATGCAGTTCAGAGTAGTCCACTGAGGAAATTAGTGTGGTTAACACGTCAGTCACGTTAGGGACAAAACACTACGCAACACTGGCATTAAAGTATTTTTTCACTCCATTACCAGACCATAAATTTCTTTCCCCAAGCGATGTTACAAGATATTTACTTTTAAACAAAAGATAATATGAACATTATCAAGGTAATTTCTAAGACACCTAGTTTCTGTTGCTTATCGGGACCTTTTCTGGTCAGTGTCGATTCTAACATAGACCATCATCCTGAACAATCAACATCGACAATCAACTTGAACCAGATTTCTTTTCTCAAATTCGGCCGACCACATTCGCTTCCGACATTGAGAGCGGGGCAAAAGCTCGGCAGGTGAAATAGAGTACACGGTGTTAAAGGGGGAAATAGGATCATTTATCGTTCTGCTCGTTCGAGCCTTTATATTGTGTACATTTTCTATACCTTCACATGTCAAATGGAAAAACCGGTGAAATTTGACCCGATCAGTATATAAGGGCTAGTCGTTTCGAATCATTGGAATGACGAAAGAAACAGCTGATGAAATATTTTACAATATAACTCCTGGTACGCCTGTTATTCTAAGCATGTAAGAAAGACCGTCAGCAATATTTCAGGGACTTTTGTAACTAAAAAAAAAAATACGAGCCCATGCGACATGAGCAGCGGTTTTTCGGACCGATTGTTGAACGTTCATTTCCTGCAGACACACATGGACCGTTCGGGATGAGGAATTGAACTGCTCCTAGGGAAAGACTTCAAAACTTTATCCTATACGCGTGACGTGTGGTGCAGCCTATTTAACTTTAAAGACTTGAGCAAGAGCTGCCACAATTCTAAAACCATTTCCCCATCAATCCTCAGTTTGAACAGAGTTAGAAACTAAAATCAATGATCTGTCTGCAAGCTGGGCTAATACTTGCCACCGAGTCTGAATGAAATATCACCAAGTATAATGCACTTCATATTCGCACGGAAAGAGTGCGCTGAAACACCAAAACTGCTGTTTATGTCCCCAGGAAACATCGCACAGTCACTACATTTTTCCCATGTGAGAATCGCAACTTGACTTCCAATTTTCATGCATACACATCAATTTAAAATAAAGTGAACAGTGGATTAGCAGAGTGGATAGCTCATTTTGTTGACCGTGCCCATTGTGTCGCAGAGATTGGTATTATTATATGTATAGTATGTGTATAGTATATATATATATACATATATAGTATATAATATACATATTATGTGGACAAATAGGTCAGAAAAACTGCGGACGGCTCCAAGATCGGGGCGTCCTGTACAGACAGACAGGAATGTTATCCAAACATCCAGCGTGATCTTGGTTGGCTGGGAAACGGGCCGAAAAATGGCAGATGGAATTGAACACGGGCAATTGTGAGGTGGTGTGTGTTGGGAGAAAAACATACAGCGGAGTAAATCGCACATACTGAACAGTAGGACTTCATTGTGCAAACTTTATAAAGAGACCTGGGAATACAGTTCCATAATTCCAGGTAAACAATATCACAGGCAGATTGGGACGTATTGAGCTCTAATCGTATTCACTGAATACTGCAGTTGGGACGTTATGTTGAAGCAGTACAACACCTTGGTGAGGCTGCAGATGGAATATTGTGTGCTATTCTGGTCACCTACCGAATATGTAAAAATATCCCTAAACCTCAAAGATTGCAGTGATAATTTACCAGAATGTTTTCGGGAATTGAGGCCAAGAATTTTAGGGACAGGTCAAATGTATCAGGAATTTCTTCCCTAGAGAGCACGGAAATGAGTGGATATCTTACAGAAGTACATCAAGTTACCAGAGTTATATACAAAGTCCGTGCCCTCAGATTCTCTGAGTGAATCTGCAACTAGATATTATAGGTTTAGGGAGAAAGGCGAAAAATACAGGAGCGGAATGTGGGAAGTCTTATTCATTCAGAGTTCGAGCGAGTGTGGAAAAATCTGCCAGCAAGAGTGGTAGAGACGGATTCAGTTCTATCATTTCAGTGTAGGTACGTGGATGAGAGACAGGCCGAGGGTGCAGATAAACGACTGAGGCGGAAGACCACAGAGGGATGATCGAGATGAACTCTGGAAACGTTCAAGCTCAATTTCCCATCATCTCTAGTGCTGCTCTTGCATTGCACCACTACGTGCCTATTATGGAAGCTGAGCGGCCCTCGGATTATTAAAGAAATGGCTCACCACCCTGCATCCAGTGTAGAACTCGTACCAATGTGCAGCCCTGCATCCCCTCGAGAAAGCCTCACTTCGGTATCTATCGTGGAACTCGTGTTGATGTGCGGCCCTCGGCAAACTGGAGGACAACCTCTTTTTATCCACTGTGGAATTGGTATCCTTGTGTGATGTGCAATGTGCGGAAATTGTATCATCACTGTTGGATCCCCCACCAGTTTATCTATGGTAGAACTGATATCGATGTGTGGCCCTCGGCTCATTTGAGAATACGTTTGAACTGATAACATGCTTTACCTTCTCACACTTGAAATACCATTTGTCAGGCTGCCAGCGCAATCTCTCTATTTGACTCACAATTTCTTGTGAATTGATTTTACTCTAACTCGTGAACAGCTGACTTTTGTTGCGACAGCAGTTCATAACAGCTGATACTCCACCGTTTTATTCTCAACAGCGACAGTAATCAATACGTCGGGTTATTCGGCGTATTTAGCAAGGCATCATTTATTGTCTGTCTCCAATTTTTCTTCAGATAGCAAACAGTAACTTCTTTTCTGTACAATTGCAGTTTTTTTCCACTAGCGACTGGAAAGAAGCAGAGAAGAACAGTGACGGTCGGAGATATATTTCTTGGCAGAACAGGTTTCTGACTCGCACGGGATCTCGGAGGTTCTGAGGTTTACCTGCAACCGTGTTTATTACTCTTGAGGCTGAAAGTGCTGCCTGGACGTGATCCGCACACGGAACATACTGTCGAATACAATATGATGAAGCGTGTTTCGTTTTCTGAATGGCATTAATATTTGTGTGATTTGCTAAAATATTTTCTCGTTTAGTTGGGGATTTTCTATCATACTCTTGCTCCCTGCCATGTCTGGACAGAAATTGGGATACTTTAAGAGGCGAGTCACAGAGCAAGTCTACAGCGTGAATCTTTGCCTTCTGTTGCCCGGTAGTTTTAAGTTCAATTTGCCAATTAAACTGGGATTCACTGGGTACCCTTCCTTATTGATCGGCCGCAGATACATCTGGATAAGAATACTGGCAATTGTTTACGCATTCACTCGCTCATGCCAAAGGCGTTGATTTTAGAGGGTTTCTGCGAAGCGATGGTGTTCTACAATGCGGTACCCGAATCTACATTTTTCTCACTAATATGGAGGCTGACACTCCATAAAAAACTGGATATAACCGTTGGACCTGCAAGAACAGATTGTCGCGCACGGTGTTTCGTTAGAAAGTGGTGTGGCTCTTGTAAAGCTTGCTGGAATCAGTTGGGAGGGATGTTTGACAAGGCTGTCATGTAGAACGTGATGCCTGCAGAAGGCGGAGAAGTCCGCAGGTTAGGTTAGGGGATGTGAATCGTCGTTAGTTCCCGTAGAAGATATGGGAAGTTGCGGAGGTCGAAATGTTCGTGGTGCTAAGTAACGACATGAAGATCCTCGTCCCAGCTGTGACGCAAGAGGAAGCTGTGACGGCAAATTTCCCAGAAAAGTGAGGCATGGATATCGAGAAATTCTTACCCGTTTCTCGGTGATCATTTTCGATCGGTCAAGCAAAGGCCAAGGAATTTTTGTGTAAAATCAAAACATTGGAAACTGCAAAATAATGGCTCATACTTGTTGAAAATACAGAAAATACGAAAAACTTCAAACGTGTGAGGATGATTTGTCAGGTCAGATTCGGGCAGAAGGGTCAATTTATGTTTTGGAATGTGTTGTTTTCCCAGTTCCTCTTTGAGCCTTTTCAGGTTATTGTTGAAAAAGATAAGATCTGATGAGGAATGTGGGCCAATCAAATAGGATGCCAAAAATGGGGAGAGGATTTTTTGTTTTGTTTGCTTTGGTGAGCGACACTGAAAGTAGTCTTGGGGCTGTTGTTCGACGGCATAAGGGCGAAGACGCTGAGGAGGACCTATCTTAGGATGCCATTCTGTGGCTTCCGTTTGTTCCTAATAGATTGCGAGCGACGTTAGGAAGGTAGTGTGAGCTTTCACGCAGACCGAGGGCAGAGAATTTCAAGATGAGCCTCAACGTGCACATTTAACTGCTTAATTAGAATGGGCCATTTCCTTTCTGCATTTTTTTCTAACTCTTAAGTTAAGATTCATAAATACAACCATAAGAACATAAGACGTAGCAGAAGATGTAGGCCATTCGGCACATCGAGACAGCACGCCATTCAACCATGGGGTGATCCAATTCCTCGAGCCTTCCCCACTCCCCTGCTTTCACCCAATTTCCTTTAATAAAATATAATTCTTTTAATCGTATGCAGTGTACTGTCGTTATTTCGTGACGCTAATTTGTAACAGGTTCGCAAATTACTCAGTATTCACACAAAACTGAGGTTTGGGGTGGGTAAGCCGGTCAATCCAGGAGTGTCTTTCCCTGATTTATGTAGCCAAGGAAGCCAGCAGTCGTTTCCATGAGGAATAGTTGTCTGGCATCACTGACGGTGGGCAGATCGTGCTCCACACAGGGGTAGCTTGTGCAGCGTTAGGCACCACCTGGCACCCTGCTCTCACTTATGGCTTCAAGTAACTATTTGCTTGCCACAACGGTAACACCCTGGTACACCCCTAAGACAGGCAAGCCAAAGCAGTGATGATAGCTGAAAACCTACGAAGCTGGTGCGATACAGATTTAGCTACTACAGCATGCAAAACCATTTCCCGGACCAGGCAGCTGACAACAGCTACAAGATCCAAAGCCGAAGAAGGCGATGCTGCAAACCTTCATTGAGAGTAAAAAGGCAAATCAAGGCACAGAATGTGTCATGGCTTTCACCGCAGCCGAGGAAGTCTCCAATCTGAACCATTATTCCTACCAGTGAGCCAAGATTTTGAAGCCCGAAATAATAGAACCGCCCAAGAGGAAACAAAACCATTTTACTAAGAAATTCTTCCTGCACAGTTATACGCCATTGTCAGAAAAAACGGACAACGAACTCCCGCAAAAAATAACTGAAAATGAATAAGAATTAAAGTAACAAACCAAATCAGGAAAGACAAAGCACAATGTTAACATCGATATTTTTCCGGGACTTTATCTTGCATGATTCTCACAATGGTTTGCAGTGTATCTTGTTTTCAAGTTACGATGCTGTTTTTTTTTCTCCAGAAGTTGTCACCGCGACTATTTTGAATAAAGGTTTTCTTTAGTTTCGAGCCAATGTGCCCATATAAATATACAGATGTGGATGGATGGATGGATAGATAGATAGATAGATGATTGATAGATAGATAGATAGGTAGATAGATAGACAGACAGACAAGCAGAAAGAGGATAGAATGATGATTAAAGAAAATGAAAATTAACATCAGCTATCGAGTCCTTGAAAATGATGCCATAAAATGTAGAATCAGCTCGGTGTTGTGCGCTATTGAATTTATCCAACTTTAATCATTACCCGGCTGCTTAAAGGTGTGGCATCTTTTCATGAACCATGTGGTGTTGGACCAAGCAATTCTGTACCACCTTCCTGTTGACAAAGCTGAAAGGAGTGCATTTACCTGTATGGAGCTGGTCGATGATGATGGGCGTTGCTCCCCCGCTATTGCGCTCCTTCTAGATCAATGGTAGTATTACTGAATCCGTATGGATTTTGAAAGTTTTGTAACAATGCAAAAGTTCAGACTTCATTTGCATCCGGCATGCGCCGGTTCAGAATATGTATGCGGTTCCGTTTCCGTTGTTTTCCTCTAATATCATATTAACCAAAATGGTATAGTCTCCATGGGGATTCTGGGTCGCGGAAGCTGCACACGCGGCCATCTTGGCGGCCATACTGTGAGGCGAGCGCAAGGCAATGTTTGACTATATTTCGCCTAGTACACCTTCTTTTATACGTCGATTAATGCAATGATGAAATCCGAATCATCAAGACCAGTGCAGATAGAGAACGCTGGCGACCGGACTTCTGATCACTCTGATAAGTACAGGGAAATGTCTGACGGGGGGCAAGTGTTCTGCTGCATTTTGGCATTTTCGGTTTGGACTTGGACTGTCGCCTGTCTTCAGTTTTATAGCTTTTTTTTCAATACAAAGTTTTTCTTTTTTTTCGCCCAGTCATTTTCTTTTTATATGCGAGATTGGGGATATATGAATCGACGAACTTGTTCCATTTTTGTTCTGGTTTTTTTTTTTCTGTGCGTGGAGGGGTTTGTTGGTAGATAATAGTGCTGCCTTAATTTTCTTTCTTGAATTCCTGTGTATCTGGAGAATTTCTGAGTTGTACACTTTGATAATAAATGAAACTTTGAAACTTTGAAGACAATAGAGAAAGATAACAACAAAACGTGTAACGAAATATGAGGTTAAAATCACTGAAACTACCTGTGAATATTTTAACATTGGATCCAGAGTGCCTGTTTGCAATTTATACATAATTATATTTTTAAAGGTTTCGGAAAACGACCCCCATCGATTATCGTTACTATCTGCATAACGCTTGGGATTCTCTTCATTGTCGATTTTTTCGTTCTGTTGAATATTGTATGGAGACGGACAGCAAGAAAGGTTTAGGTTCAAAGTTTATACTGAATTATTATTCTGAATGTTTTTGTTCTCTGTACGTTTCCACATGCAGTTGGCGTAAATAAGCTTAAATTTCAATACTGTGTCATCACTTTAGTACGGAGTGTAAAAATGGAGAGGGAAGATTACACGTCGGTTGATAACTGTCTGTTTTACTATTCTTCTGATCTTTATATTACTATTAATGGAATATCGTTCCCCACTTATTTTCAAGCATCTGCAAAACAAGCTCAATTACTCTCATTCGGTACTCCAATCCTATTAAGAAATGCCAATGACCGCACTCTATGATAGAATAGAATAAGTTACTTTTTTTTCTTTGCAATTGCTCAACACAACAAACCCTTTCTTTGTCATGTGCTGGGGTGACAAACCTATGGAACTTTCTTTCCAACTTCACGTACTATCATAACTCATCACATTTACATGTATGTGGAATATATGACATTCATTTTCCCATTGATTGAAATGCGTTATGAATCCATGAGGAAACCCCCTGGGGATGTGTTGATTCTGATACACCTTCATGTGATCTTTCAGATGCGAAAATAGTTCGCTCTAATTTACTATGTTCATTA
>JAUOBT010000368.1:4951943-4968071 GCA_032362145.1 Hypanus berthalutzae
CTGATTGTTATCAATATCCCTGTGATTTGTTAAAATATTTTCTCGTTAAGTGGGGAATATTCAATCATACTCTTTCTCCCTGCCATGTGTGGACAGAAAATAGGATATTTTAAAGGCGAGTCACAGAGCAAGTCTTCACTGTGGATCTTTGTCTTCAGTTCTGAGGCAGTTTTATGTTCAATTTGACAATCAAACTGGAATTCACTGGGCGTCCTTCCTTATTGACCAGCCGCAGATACATTTGGATGGGAATTCTGTTAATTGTTTACGCATTCACTCGCTAATGCCAACGGCATGGATTTTAGAGGGTGCCTGCGAAGCGATGGTCTTCTGCAATACGGTACCCGAATCTACATTGTTTCTCAGCAATATGGAGGCCGACACACCGTAACAACCGGATATAACCGTCTTCCCTGTAAGAGCAGATTGTCGCGCATGGTGTTTCATGAGGGAAGTGGTGTAGATTTCGGTGTAGCACATGTAACGCCTGCAGAAGATTAGTAGGGAGAGTTAGTGGACAAGGCAGTAATGTAGAAAGGGATTGCCGCAGAAGGGGGAGAAGTCGGCGGGGTTGGGTGGCGGATGTGAATCATCGTATGCTCCCGTAGGTGACAGAGGAAGTTACGGAGTACGAGATGCTCGTGGTGTTAGGTAACTGCATGAAGATCCTTCCCAGCTGTGACGCGGGAGGGAGATATGAGGGCAAATTTCCCTGAAAAGTGAGGCATGGATATCGAGAAATTCTTAAGAGTTTTTGGATGATAATTTGGTTCGGTCAAGAAGCTAAGGCCAGGGAATTCGTGTGTAAAATTAAAACACAGGAACTTGCAAAATAATGGTTAATACTCGTTGAAAATACAGACAATACGCAAAACGTCAAGCGTGTGAGGATGATTTGTCACGTCAGTTTCGGGGATGAAGGGTCAGCTTATGTTTTGGAATGTATTGTTCTCCCTATTCCTCTTTCAGCCTTTTCGTTATTGTTGAAGTTGAGGGATGCTGATGAATGTGGGCCATTCAATTAGGATGCCAAAAATGGGGAGAGATTTTATTTTGATGAGGGACACGGAAGGTTGTCTTGGAGCTTTTGTTCTACGGGATAAAAAGAGCGAAGACGCTGAGGAGATTCTATCGTAGGATGCCATCCTGTGGTCGAACCGTTTGTTCGTGATGGATTGCGAGCGACGTTCTCAAAGTTGTGTGAGCTTCCACGCAGACCGAAGGCCCAGCGCATCAGAGACTGCGCAGTTCAAGATGAGCTCCAACTTGTGCACATTTAACTGCTTAATTAGTAATGACCCTTTCCTTTCTTTATTTTTTCTAACCCTTAATTTAAGATTCATAAATATGGCCATAAGCCTATAAGACGTAGTAGCAAATGTAGTCTATTCGGCCCATTAAGCCTGCCCTGCCATTCAATCATGGACTTATCCAATTCTTCCAGTCATACCCACTCCCCTTCTTTCCCCCACATATCTTTTAATGAAATATAATCATTTTAATCGTATGCGGTGTACTGTCTGTTATTTTGTGACAGTAATTTGTACCAGGGTCGCAGATTACTCAGCATTCACACAAAACTGGGGTTTGGGGTGGGAGAGCCGATCTATCCGGGAGTGTCTGTCCAGCATTTATGTAGCCAAGGAAGCCAGCAGTCGTTTCCATAAGAAATAATTTGTTTGGCACATCTGGTGGCAGGCACTCAGAGGCAGCTTTTCCAGCGTTGGTCACCACCTGCCAGCCTGCTCTCACTAATGGCTCCAAGTAACTGTTTGCATGTGACAGTGGTAACACTCTAGTACAACCCTAAGAAAGGCGAGCTAAAGAAGTGATGACAGATGGAAACCTCCAATGCTGGCGCGATAGGAATTTACCTCCACAAGCATTTAAAACATTTTCCCGGACTGGGCGGTTGACAACAACAACAAGATACAAAGGCCAAGTGAGCGATGCTGCAACTCTTCTTTGAAAGTGAAAGACAAAACAAGGCCCACAATGCGTCATGGCTTTCACCACAGCCGAAGAAATTTCCAAACTGGGCCATTATTCCTGCCATTGAGCCAGGTTTTTGAAGCCCGAAAGAATAGAACTGCCCGAGAGAAATAAAAAAAACTTTTAAATCTATGAGATTCTTCCTGCACAGATTTACGCCATTGTCAGAAACGACGGACAATCAATACCAACAAAAAAAACATGAAAAAGAATTAAAATAACAAACCAAATTAGGCAGGACAAAACACAATGCGAACATAAATATTCTTCTGGGAGTTTATCTTGCATGATTCTCACAATTGTTTGCAGTGTATCTTGTTTTTAAATTACGATTCTCTTTTTTTTTTCTGTAGACGGTGTCACCGCGGCTATTTTAAAGAAAGGTTTCCTTTATTTTCTCGTCAATGTGCCCATGCAAATAGATAGATAAATCGATCGATAGATAGATAGATAGATTGAAAAGGATTACGTTTACCAGGCAAATAATGTTATTTCCTTTCTGGGCTGTGAAGAGACAACCGGGGATATTTCCCTACTTCTAAATGATCAAATTCCTGCAATGAACAGGACTGTCACAGATCTGCAATCACATAACTGACCACACTGTTCTTATCTGTGGTCCTCTGACATGCCACCGAAAACATGGATAATGTCTCTGCTTGCCCAGTTCATTCAATGCTGTAATATTATTATCGCAGCTTATTCGGTCCCACGATCTCTCACACTTAGAACTCACTGTTTATTCAGAACCATTTTTCAGTATGCTGAAAAATGGACTATTACGGGTCTGGTTTATTGTTCAAGGACTGTCTGTCGTTCAATATGCAAAATAGTCTGCACGTTTACTAGCACGTCACTGACCCGGCTGGTGTTATCACTGCTTCTTTTGTACTATCACTACTGACCTGTCTGACAGCATCATTAGTAGTCGTTAACCTGAATGATAACGTTGTTGCTTCTGCAGCCTCAGTTGATCAAAGTGATGACGTCCCCGCCTAACCTCGCCATACACTAACACACATTCCAAAGATATCAATATTTTGAATTTCTCCTCTATGTATAAAATTCAGCTAATGGAAATTCACACAAGTTCCACACTCTTGACTGGACTTGCTAGGTTCCGAAGACGGTGGGCATGGCTGAAGCAGGTGCATTATATGCTAGGATGGACCTCCGTGTCTTCCTCCTGCAGTGGCTCACCAGAGACTTTGCCGTCGGCTCTTCCACCGCAGACGCATCTGCAGGGAACAACGGGAATTAGTAAACATGAAGATATCAGAGAGTGACATACGGTTCTCCACTCATCATCAATCATATATAAAAAAAATATGTTCTGTTTTAAATTTTTCCTTTATCTACATCCAGTGATTTTATTGAAACTGGATTCAATCCCACTATGTAGTGGGATGCTGAAATGCTGTACGCCCAGAGGACAGTTAGCAAATGTTTTTCACAAACAACATCCGGCTGTTCAACTGTTGAGAGCATGCGTGATGCATACTCAACTGGTCTTAAATTCCCATGCGTCGCCTGAAACAGCACTACTCAATGGGTGGTATCAGTTGTTGACACTTGCAATGAGAATGATTCATTCCACTAAATGAGCGACCTTACTGGAAAATCCATCCCTTGATTAGCCTACCAGCCACGGAAAGGACCACCGCCCTTTGAGTTATCTGGGAAGAGTTTCATCACCGATTCTCCTCTTCGTTTTTCAATTTCTCTTTTTCCCAATGTCAAAGTCTTTCACAAATAACTAGCTACTTGTTCAATCACCGGTAGTTTTTACGGTTTACTTCTAGTCCCAATGCAAGTAATAATTGTATCAGTTCTGTCAATAGCCCATAATGTTCCCACCTGGTCTCAGACTTCAGCAGTATATCATCTACACATTGCACCAGGCACTCGAACTTTGAAAATCACATTCAACCTTCCCCTGAGCCCTGATGAAATATAGACAAGGAATTATGGAACCCCTCTAGTAGGGCAGTCCATATATACTGTAGTCCCAGAAAGGTAAATGCAAACCTTTCCAGTGGAATAGAAAAACAATCCATTATTTATATATGAAACTGTCAAGCATTGCGCTCTTTCATTCTGTTTGACCACTGTCTCCGGGTTAGTTGCTACACTTGGGGTGTTAAGGGAGTTGCTTTATTCAGCTGTCGATAGTCGATTGTGAACCTCCGGCTAGCATCTAGTTTCTCCACTGGCCATATGGGTGAGTTTTTATTGGCGGCCATTGGCGTCAGTATCTCTTGTTGTAGCAAACTCTGGATTACCTTACTTAATTCTGCACCTTCTGATCATTGCTCATCTCCTCAGTTTTATCCACATTTCACCCATTATGCATATTCTACCCTGATATTCTCCTACGGGGATCTACATGCGGTGTCTATATTCTTGCCAGTTGGCATCTTCCAAATCATACAATTAACTGGGTCAAAGCAAGCCCCGCCTTGGCCAAACAGTCACTCCTCACAACATGTTCCTGCTCCCAGGGCAATTCTACAAACACTACTCAATGTTTCAATGTTATATCTCCTGTTCTACCTTCCGATGGTAGGTTTGCATGTTCCACTTGTGAATGTCCTGTGAACCCACGTCGGGTAATTTTACATTGTGTCTTATAATCTGCATTTTTATTTTACATTACTGATGTTGACGGTACCCTCAGGATCTTCTAGCGTCCATAAACTGTATCAGAGCGGCTTCCAACCTCACCAGTGACTAGAGGTCGTCAGGTTTTATCATACCTTGTGCCTCACACCAATGTTGTTGAGGCACTGTCATTGAGAATCAGAGTACAATTCCTTGGATTGTGGTTTATCCAGGGAATAAGCCACCGCCTTGCTCTGCACTTTCTCGTTTCAGGTTTGCACATACCACTTAATACGTCACCCGTGACCACAGAAATAGAATTTAATGACCCTTACCCTAATTTCTCCAGACAGATTGATATTTAATAGTCATCACCTACCCATTGGAGATTTTCTTTGGTCTTTGTTACTTCTTTTCCCCCGCTCTGCTCACTTTCGTCAGTACCCATGTCTCAGTATGTGTGGGTTCGGAAGGATCAAAACTTTCCAGTGCCGTTTGCGATTCATTGTTTCAGTGAGACACAACTGTCCTCAACCATCTATTTGAGGCCTCTGTTCCTAAATGGTCCAGCTCTAATGCTGTTCCATACACCTTTAGGAACACAGTCTATCTCGGATATGTATTGCTCTCTGATGACTGGTTGCTTGGAAAAGTTCTAGAGGATCGTCTCTGAGCACGCATTTCCGATTATACTTCGCAATATCTTTAAGCTGCAGTACACCGAACGGTGTAGTGTTAGTTATGTTTTGATTTGATTTGCTCCCTCTGCTACTCGTCTCTGATAGTAACTAGGGGTGCCAATCGTGCAGAAGGGTGCACCAGCTCCCGTTAGGTGGGAGTTCCTCTGGAAATGTTGCTTCGTAAATATCATGACCGTATCTCGTAGATTCGTCTGCTATATCGTACCAATAATCATCTCCATATTCACCTTCGCCCCCTTTTTAGATCAAAAAGCACATTTCATACCGCTCTGTGCAGCAATTGTTCCCGCTGCTTTAAACCCTTCGCATGATCACCAGTGCTGTTCTCCCATTCCTGCGCTGAATTCGGAATCACATTCATAGCCATCTTTAATCAGTGGACTTATTCCTTAATCAGTCCGCTCTATCCTTCCCAGTTGGGCTGCTCCATCTGGTTCAGATGCATCGAGTCAATACTTTTCTGAACATCTAGCCCTTTCTCTAAAGGTTCCTACCTACTTTTGGAGCATTTTGTGTTCTCTTCAAATATATTTCGCTCGTCTTCTGCTTTATCTTCATATTCTACTCCTTGCTCTTGTAACTTCTAGGCAAGGCTTCTACGGCTTATGCCGACATTCCTTTTCCGATCCCAATCTCTGCTGTTCTGCCTGAGCTTTTATTTTTTGTTACAACGCTATCAAACCCTCAATTAAACAGCCAACTGTTTATGCTTTTTGTAATTGTTGAAACTCCCTTCACAGCCAGGGTGACCGGAAAACTTCTCAGATGGTGGCCACAACCCAATACGTATTCCTGGAGTTGTCCACTCCAATTGCAACAATCCATGTCATTTAGACTTGCTGAATTCCTGAGGTTTCTTGAATTTTTCGTCCTGGGTTAGTAACCGCTAACTACCCAGCCCCAGTTGCCTCTTTACCTCACCCACGTGCTCCGACTCGAGTCTCGCGCTGAACAGAGAGATTTATCCGAGCCCACCCAGGAAGGCCAATTCTGATAAAACTATCACCCCTTGTAATAATGACCAGAGAGGTACAGAGAATGTATTTACCGACAGTTAATTTTCATTGTCTCAACTAAAGAGAAGCACGTGGGTTGAAAAACTACGGAGCTTTGAGCAGCCTGTTAGAATCCATTATCCTCCATGAGCTTTCAATGAAGAAAAAATATCACCTAGTAAATATGTCCATGGTGTCCATGGGGTTCTCATTGACGACGATGGCTCGTCTCTGGTTGCTGAAGTGTTATCGCCCCTGCCTATTAAAGCTCCAGACTCTGATATTGTTCCTCGTCAATTGAACGATTGGACTTCTATCCTGTTCGATCAACGTCATCTGACCTACCTGGGCTACCTTATTACTGGTCATTGTATAGGGCATCAACCAGCATTGTTCCACCTCGGCCTTATGTGTTTGTGTCTTTCAGTTCTGACTGGACCAAACCAGTAAAATGAGGAAACCCACACAGAGTCCAACGGGAATACAGATTGTTTTATGATAGGTTGTCATTTTTCTTAACAACTAGCTACTCCTCTGAGAATGCTCTCATAATTAGCAGGTCATTACATGAAGTCCCATGCCTCGACATTCAAATGCTATGATTAGGTTGCCCGGAACAAGAATCACTTCAGAGTCTATGCCCTTTCGATGAAGAATGGCTACGTGACTGAGAATGGTCTCAGGTTTACAGGGTTATTACATAAAACTGCTTGTGTCCATATTCAAATACTCTGATTTGATTATCCCAGAGCAAGAATCAGTTAACATTTCAGAAATTGGGTTGAAACAGAGACAACGAGTTTGACTGCTTCCCATGTCCTTTATTCGTCCGTAGTTTCTTATGGCCAACCCTTAATAAAAGAATATGTTTTCTACCCTTACTGGCATATTGCTAACATCTTCTTAGCAGAATACGGAAGGAAAATATGAGTTAGGATTGTCGGCCATGCCCTTCCCTGCATAATATAATCTACCACTATGATTTATGATGCATATAACTTCCTCCTTGACTTTTATTTTCCTACTAAATTATTGGGTAAATTTTATTGGGGTCTATTTTAGCATTATCCGCCATATCCTTCTCAACCTGCATTTTGATAATCCGAATTTCCTACATGACTATAGTTCTCATATATAGATAAGCCCTATGCTTAACATCATTGCTGTATTTTCACAATCCTTTCTATAGCTGTCTTTTCTTCAATGTTTTACAAATATCATTATTCATCCACGTAGCCGTCTATAGATTTTATAGACATGCCCGCAGTAAAAGGATTTCAGATTGTACGTGGTGATATGTATGTGCATGGAAAATCATTTTACTTTCAACTGTTGCTTTCATTTTGCTTTTTTACGACATTGGTTTTAAGGTTACTTACCTGCAAAGGGCGTCTTCCCTTTTAAAATCATCTGCATTATTCATCAACTGACTCAAGGTGAAGCGGTTCCTTCCAGTTTACCTTCTGAAGTCCGACCTGCATCTTCACACCTTTGCCGTTATGAAATTCAATTTAATGGTTTCGGATTTTATCGATATACTCTCCGGAAAAAAAATCGAGAGGGACGTTGTTATGATCACTTTCTCGGAAAGGCACAAACAGTTCCATATTCAAGATTCTATTCTGAATTGTTACAGAATTTCAAATCTGGATAGGTCTCCCGGCACGGTGGTGGATTAACACACTCTGGGTCGAAAACTAATAAATCCAAAATAACTCAATGAAATCACAATCCTGCAATCCATCAGCCACTGGGTTCTCTCGCTCAATATTTGCGGGGGAATATTCTGTTAATCGTCCGAAATGTTATAGCTACAACATCACCCCTTTAACATTGTGATGGAGCAGTATTTAACGCAGAATTGTCCTCAGTGTGGAGACTTCGCTGGTCATGAATTTATGAAGGAAAATTAAAAGGTTGTGATAAAAATCTGTATCATAACATGAAGCAAGGACAGTAACCGAATCCAGAGAGAAAGAATGCTTAATAGTTAATTGTCTGGAATGGTGGTCGCATGCTAAAGTACAGCGGAAATGATAAAGGAAGCAATCATGTTTTCCGTGATGTGGCTTCTTGAAGAGAAGCTGTCCATCTTAATGAAAAGGCAAAACATTTGCGACCAGCGTGGGAACAATGCATTCGATTCAGCTTGTGAAAGGGAAGAGAGAGTGATATGAACTACATTAGCTTGTAGCGAACTGGAAAGATTGAGTGAAATGTATGATAGTTTAAACACATTTTGAATGTAATGTCGAAACTATTATCAGAAAGGAAACGCAACATCCCCATTCACAGAGAAATAATAAACAGGGGCCTGGTTTTGGAACAGGACTTTGGTAGTGAACTGAGTGACGCAGCTCCGTATGGTTATAACGAGGAAAATCAGACTATTTCCACACATTTCCTGCCAGAATACAGCAAAGAAATCAAAACTATTGTCATGAGGCTCACCACAGGCCCCATTTGCGAGCAGCGAGAAAGTTGCAACGTAAGGCAATGGGGCAGGAATCTGAAAGAACAATATGACTTGTACTACATTGTCTTTTTACCATAACAGGTTTTTCTGGCCTGGGAACTAGCTGATAGAACTCATATTTTAGCTTCTACCTTTGTTGAAAAAGAATAAGATTGAGAAATTGTGGTACAAGTGTGCAGCTCCTTTAATGTTAAAAAGACTGCACCACCAGTCACGGTAATGGAGTAAAGTGGTCATGTCATTCACGAGAAGATGTTCTGTGCTTCATACCGACCTGCTAATCTCCCATTACAGCAGCTGAAACCTGGCGTCTTGAAAATTATATTGGAACCGTTCATATTATCTTTTATTTAAAAGTTAACAGCATGTAACATTCCTTGGGGAGACGAATTTATGGTACGGTTTCGAAGTGAGAAAAACATTTTAATGTCAGTGTTTGTGTGGCTGGTTGTCCCTTATGTGACTGATGTTATAACTACACTAACTGTCTCAGAGGAGTTACTCTGCATTGAATATAACTCTGTAAATCCGATCACCGGTCCATATGAGCATTTGGAACTTTTCGTGTAACTGAACGCTGCATCTGACGAAAAATGGGATATCCAGCGATTTACTACATCGCCAGTATGTTCTATCCGGCAATTGTAGCGATTGGTGTCCCTGGTAAGATAGTGGAGCTGGTCACTATATGTATGGTGCTGAACTTTTGCTTTTGTTCCTCTACACTGTTTGGACTCTTACTCGGTTTCAGTTTCCGTATCTTTCCCATATGATTTATTTTCTCTTTTGTCAAATACGTTGTTGCCGATACTGCCATAGTTTTGATAGTTTGATCTTGCTCGGCTCTCTGAAACAACGGAAGTCGCTTTTCCAGATCGGCAGTTTTTTTCAAATGAACCTCCGGTCAAATATCGACACGCAGGTCAGTTTCGTCCATAATCACTAAATTAGAATATGTGCTTTGAACATTAATTTCACTACTAATAAACCCTTCAGCTGCTAAACCTCTAATAATTGAAATGGTGTTGTTTATGGAGCGATTAACCGTTTAGCGGTACGTGTATCGTAGAAGTCAAATGCCCCGCTTTAAACAGTCGGAAGGTCGCCAACTCACGGCCACTCCAGTCCATTATTGTCCTCCAGCCGGAGTGCACGGACCGAAGCCGGCACACATTGCATTTCTGTTTTTTTGACATGCAAAAAAACTATGCCTTGCATATTATTAGAAGACAGGTGGGCATTCAGGCAGTTGCAACGACTGATAATGCTGTGTTGTGCTTTCCCTGCAAATTTCTTGTAGTTAATTTAACGGCGATTGTGATCCTATCTCGAGGGAAGTGCGGACTCTCTAAATGCATCACCCGTTACCTGGTTGGAATGGCAACAGCAGATCTGATGGTGGTTATCGTTGTTGCTTTAGTGCATCAGACCAACAATATCTACATGTATTCCAGATACCTGCTCATCACTCCTGTATGCGCTCTGACACTTGTATTTGTGGTTGTTACGACAGACTGCTCTGTTTGGTTTACGGTCAGTTTTACCTTCGATCGTTTCATCGCAATATGTTGTCGAAAGCTGCGGGAAAGATACTGCACTGAGAGAACAGCAAGGGTGGTTATAGTAACCGTGGTTATAGTGAGCTGTGGGAGAAGTGTCCCGTTTTACTTTGCTTTTGAACCTCAAATCATTATCAACAGCATACCGTGGCATTGCGCCCTCACATATGAATACATTGCTTCACCCGTGTGGAGAGGATACGAATTGCTAGATAGCATTTTAACACCCTTGCTACCAAACGGCTTTATTCTTGTATTCAATGGGTTAACAGTGAGAAATATTGTTGCGGCAAATAGAGTCCGCAGAGGGCTTCGCAACAGTAGTGATAATCAGCAGGATACCGAGATAGAAAACCGCAGAAAATCGATAATTTTGTTGTTTGCTATATCAGCTAATTTCATATTGTTTTGGATACCCTATGTATCTCACTCCCTGACTTGGCAAACGGAAAACTATGATTATCAGGACAGATATTTGAGTTCCCCGGTATATATACTACAACAACTTGGGTTCATCTTGCAAATTCTGAGTATGTGCCCCAATACTTGTATCTATACACTGACACAGAGGAAATTCAGAAAAGAACTGAAGAATGGAATGAAGTATATGTTTACATTAAATGGGCATCTTTGCAGATAACATCCGTGTCAAATTGCAATTCAACAGAGTGTTCTAATGAAACAGTTTGAAAAATGAGTAGCTCATGAATTCAAGCAATCATTTGCCTGGTCATCCTGAAATTGCAAAACCCACGGAAGGTTGTACACTTAATACAGTCGAGGTAGGAATCTGTGCAAACGTTCAATGGACTAGCATGATGGTTACATTGGTTGAATTACTCCAAACTATCGTAGAGACTTGACAAACACGAGGGCAGGAATGGCTTCCACACATGTTTTAAAATTGACAGAGTCGGGTATATGTGAATAAAGTGAGTGACGTTGAAACACACGGAGAGTATGATAGCAACACTGCTGCAGAAAGGGAAGAAACAGTGGAGAGATTGTCTATTGGTAGACTGTGATTAGAGCTCAGAAGCACACTATCTCAAAAGAGTAAAAAGTACGGAGACAATGAGGACGTCATCAGGAGATAGATTTTGCCCAGGTGCCATATTAACATGGTTGTTGTCACAGCCTACTTAAACTTACCAAATATTCATTGGCACTTCCTGAGGTTAGCAGGATCAGATGTGACAGAATTTCTCCATAAGTTTGCAGGCGAACGAGAAAGCAGTCCATTCAGAATCTAGTATTAGAAAAGTTCGCATGTCTCCTCGCGGGTCAAGTATCCGATATTTAACATAACCTTACACTGGACAGGAGCTAATATAACGGAATGTGATTAATTCTTGCCATTATGTAGGCACACGGGGTCGAATTTGCAAAATTGTTTGCTAGTTGAAATGCGCAACAAATGATTGCTAATGGAAAAGTTGATTGCGGATAGGAATGAAAGGGAGTGTAAAGTAACCCCTGCTTGACGAGAGATCTGGATCACATCGTCAAGAAGAAGAAGGAATGATACTTAAGCTTCAGGAAGAAATGATCAGACAAGGCTCTTGAAAGTCAAAAGGTAGCCAGAAAGGAAATTAACTGGAATTGGAAGAATTAGAAAGGGACATGGGAATGCCTTAGAGAGTCGCATTAAGGTACATGAAGAACAGAAGGTTGACGAGAGAGAGAGGGTGGGACATATCAGAGATAAAAGAGGGAGCTTTTCTCTGGATGGCAAGGAGACTTTGATGGTCTTTAATGATATTTTGCTTTTGTATTCACCAGTGAGCTTGATGAATGTGGAACCAGCGCAAAAAGGCGGATGACTGGGACATACCTACGTAAAGACTTATGCGTTGGAAATCTGTTAATCACCTAAATAAACCTTTCACCAGTGATAGGAGATATATAGCCCATGTAATTAGAAAAAGTGGACAAAGATATTACGGCCCTTTTGGACATGATATTTGCGTCTTCACTGACCGCCAGGGGATTGGAGGACAGCAAAAGTTATATTTCTGTTCGGGAAATGCAATAGGGATAGTCCTGAGAATTACAAGCCAGTGAGTCTTCAATCAGTAGTGGGAAAGCTACTGGACAAGATTCTTAGAGAGCGAATTTTTGAATATCTGGAGAAACGTATTCTGGATGGGAACAGTCAGAATGCTGTCGTGGGAGCAGGTCCTCCCTTATGAGCCTGTGAATTCCTTGAATAAGTGAAAAGATATACAGATGAAGTCAGAACAGTCAATGCAGGATGTATTAACTATGTAAAGTGTTTGACCGGGTTATGCATGTAAGGGACATTCAGAAACTGAGACGGAATTGGATCGAGCGAAACATGTTTGCATACGCTACGATTTGGCTTATTAACAGAAGTCAAACTAGATAATAGAAGGAAGGAATTCTGCCTGGACGACAATGGCCAGTGGTGTTCCGCAAGGAAGGAATACACTTCAATACACTGTACAGCTATGTCTCCACTCCGCTATTACAGGGTCCTGAAAGACCGACTGCAATTTGACCATCCTGCAAAACTGATTCAAAAGCATTTTTATCCATTCTCGTAAATTATTTGGCTTCTCCCTAAGGTGAATATATTCTCTTAATTCCGGACACCACCTCACGCAACGCATAATTGCTTCTTCTGATCATTCCCGCTGTACTTCAGCTTGCTGCCGACATTCTTCCCTGTCCTCAATTAAACATCTTCTACTCTGACTTCTTTTAAAGACCACGCGTCACTTCTTTCATTGGGGGATTATCCACATCTTTATCACAGTTCGTTTGTTCGTTTGTTTGTTTGTTTATTCATCTATTTATTTATTTACATTCATATCTCCATGACCAGCCTGGTCTACACAACGAGGACAACTCCTTCTAAAGTTTTCCTCTGTCAGAATATTTAAAAAAAAGCAAACTGTGATGGTAGGTTGCAGTTATGGGTAACATTAATTTCCAAAATACTGAGTGGGAGAACACAGTAACTAATGTACTAGAGGATAGTGAATTCATTGAAACGTTAAACTGTTGTTTCTTGACCCAGTATGTTCACACACCAACAAGAGGAGTATTCTGTCTAGATTTGATATTCTGTAACAATCACCCTAGAGTTTTGAGTGAGGAAGTTGTTGATCCTTTAGGAACAATTGATCATAACATTGTTAGTCTCGAAGTTCTTATTGTCAGAGTATATCAGTAAAAACCAAAACAAGTGAATTCAATTTCGGGAAGGAAAATTTTGTGAAATGCGCCTAAGACTTTAGAAGGTGAACTGGAAGGAACTGCTTGAGATTGAGTCGGTTAAGCAGCAATGGGGCCGATTTAAAGAAGTAACACATGCAGTGCAGGAAACCCAGCGTCCGTAAAACCAGTCAGAAAAACAATAGATCAATATTCAAATTTCGAAGTAACATTTATAATCAGAGTACACATATGACACCACACACAACACTGAGATTATTTTTCTATAGCTATACATAGCAAATCTATAAAAGGTGACATAAATGGATCGAGATATGCACAGCATATTGAAGAAAAGACAGCTACATGACGGATATAGAAACATAATAATGATGTTAATCATTGAACGTATGAAAATATGAGAGCTAGTGTGAAGAGGAAAACTCATATTGCCAAAACTCAGTTTGAGAAGTATATTACCGAAGTTAGACCCAAAGACATTTTTTCAATAATTTAGTATCAAATGAAATGTGGAAGATCTTAAGTGTGTTAGGAATAACAGTGAGTTGTTAAATTATGCTGAGAATGACATAGCGGATACTCCTAATATATAAATTGCTGAAGCAGTCACCTGTGAAGATGCCAGCGATACGCCAGCAGGTGTAGAGAAAAAAATACAAATAAGGATATTTTAAGTGACTGAGAGACTTCATCGAGAGATTATTTCCATCTGAAAAAGTTGAAAGTTAATAAATCTCCAGAGCTAGACAGCAGATATGTAAAGATATTTATAAAGGTCTTTGTGCTTCTATATACAAACCCGTAATATGTATTTTTCGAAGTGTTTGATGGCTGAGAAAATCCCTACGGAGTGGAAAGTAACTAAAGTTGTCCCTGTATTTAGGAATGAGAAAAACAAGCAGCTGATATGATCCAGCATGTTCGTAGGAAGTCAGCATTGGCTCAGGAAGCGGAAATCATGTTTTACTAATACAGTATGCTGAAGTTCTATGATAAATAAAATTTATGAAAACATTACAGCCCTTGATATCTTTTAACAAGACCTTCAGATTAAGCTAATTATCAAATTACAGTAGGTAGGGAATCTGAGAAAAGTATGCGAATGGGTGGAGAATTGACTCAAAAGTAGAAAACAACGAGTTATGGTGAGAGAATCATTTTCACACATAGAAGATGCTAAAAATAGTGTTCCACCGGGATCGGATTCGGGACTGCTGATGTATTCAATTTACATTAATATTTTGGTTAAGCACATCACAAATAAATTAGTAACTTTTGCCGATAATACAGAATTAGGGTGACTGGCTGATACAGTCAGATGTAAACAGAATCCAGATTTGAGCAGACAAATATTAGAACATTTAATGTAAGTGAATAGGAAGTATTACATTTCGGAAGTAGTTATATCAGATATAGCGGGTCTTGAGTTATAGAGTTAATAGTATAAGGATTTGGGAGTCGTGCTGGACTCATCACTAGCAACATCTAGACAATGCACAGAAGCGATTAAGATGGCTGTTAGAATGTTGGCCTATACAATGCGCTCAGTCGACTTCATGTGTATAGACTTTTACCTGGATCTGTATAATGTGCTTGTACGGACACACCATGAGTACTGTGTACAATCTAGATCTCCATATTGTGTGAGGGATGTGAAGGTTCTGGAGACAGTTCAGAAAAGGACGGCTAGAATTATTCTATGTCTGTAGGGTATGAGCTAAGAAGAACGATTGAAAGAACTAAGTCGTTTAGCCTGGGTAGATATATAATTAAAAGAGAAATAATACAGGTCGTCAAAGTCAGTAAGGTTATAAGTAAAGCTCTAAGCTGATCCAAGTAAAGATGAACTACCTCATAGTTAATCCATCATCAAAGGCACACGGCCATAGGTGGAGACTGGTAAAAGGAAGAGTTCAGACAAACATCAGGAAGCATTTCACGTAAGCTCTGTATAAACCAAACCCAGGGAATGGTTCTTGTCCTCGAAAAATATGGAAATACGCGAATCCTATTTGCAAACTGGATGGGAATGTGGTCCTTTGAGCAAAGGGATTTCTTATAGAGTTTTGGCCATTTTACAAGCCATATGTTTGATGACAGCAACAGGGAAGATGGTGAAAAGGAGTAAGAGACACTCAAGGTGTGAAATGCAAGTCAATGCTGCTGTAGAAAATCAAAACCTCTTGGATTGTCGGAAACAGCCACAGAGCCAAAACCGTTCATTGCGCACGTTTCTCACAATATGGAATTCTCCTGCTGGAAAACAGGAAGGAATACTGCATGATAGTCAGGACCCCAGATTCTCACTTGTTTCTGATGGTCAATCGACATTTGTCTGCATGGTTCTAGCGAGAATAAAGGTGAGTGAGTAATAACGTTACATCTTCCGCCTGAGCGTAATTGTATATTTCAGAGAGAGTTTCCTGTCTGCTCGCCCGTCTCTATTCCTTCTGACCCTCTGGTCTGCGTCAGCCTGCTTGTCGCTGTTAGCCTCTCCCTTTCCCCAAAACACTCCACCCCCTTTCTTACCTCGCTCCTCTCTCTCTCTCTCTCTCTCTCTCTCTCTCTCTCTCTCTCTCTCTCTCTCCCGCGTTCTCTCTATC
>JAUOBT010000368.1:4999784-5012698 GCA_032362145.1 Hypanus berthalutzae
TTATGCTTGTTGATATAGTAATTGTTTTCAGTTGTTAACCAATGTGGAATGTTATGTATGTACAAACGGGGTGTGTGTGTGTGTGTGTGTGTGTGTGTGTGTGTGTGTGTGTGTGTGTGTGTGTGTGTGTGTGTGTGTGTGATTTATTTATTTATTTACATTTTTCAACAAGAACATGCAGTGTATGGTGTGAACCATCATTCTGACAGTAACGGAAGGAGCGTTTCGTTTCACAGGTGCTTTATGAGCAGGTTCTTTGGAAGGTGAGAACTAAGTGACGTCTTAGTGCACATGGACGGAAGTGGAATTTCTGGTCACCGTGGGACACTACCTTTTTCTACAAAGTGAATTATACGCTTCAAGTTTTGAGTTAAGGAGTGGAAAAGAGATTGCTACTGCCTCCCCGATGCCTTCACCGTCCTAATCACGGGTTAATTATCCAGTTAGATGAATCCTCCATGTGAATTAATTTTTTTTGAATTAATTAATAAGAAGTAAGTCACGAGGAACGGCAGATTCCACAAACAGCTTTGACTTCTTTCTTTCGACTGGAGGAGCCTCAACAACTAGTGGATTTGGAACTGTTTCCAGACAGATAAACGCTGCAGATCTATGGAATTGCCAGATTGCTGCTGATTTCAGTGATATGCTTACACGTAGTGAGTGAACACGTCTTCCGTTTCCAGTGTTTTAGGTCGACATACAATTACAAACATTGATAGATAGATAGATAGATAGATAGATAGATACTTTATTCATCCCCAAGGGGAAATTCAAGATTTTTCCAGTGGCCCATACACTTATTGTATCCAAATAAATTTACAATGTCCAACATCACGTTGCAACATCAGTGGGAGAACTGTGTTGAATGCTGAACTAACATAGAAACATAGAAAACCTCCGGCAGAATACAGACCCTTCGGCCCACAAGATTGTGTCGAACATGTCCCTACCTTACAAAGTACTAGGCTTATATATAGCCCTCTATTTTTCTAAGCTCCATGGACCTATCTCAAATTCCGTTAAAACACCCTATCGTATCCGCTTCCTTTCCACGCACTCACCACTCTCTGTGTAAATAAAACTTAGCCCTGATATCTCCTCTGTACCTACTCACAAGCACTTTGAACCCGTGTCTTGTTGTAGCAGCGATTTCAGCCCTGGAAAAGCCTCTATCCACACTATCAATGCCTCTCATCATTATGTACGTCTGTCATCGTCCGTCGCTCCAAGAAGAAAAGGCCGAGTTCACTCAACCTGTTTTCATAAGGCATGCTCCCCAATCCAGGCAACATCCTTGCAAATCTCCTCTGCACCCATTTTATGTCTTCCTGTAGTGATGCGACCTCTAGCTGTTACTAGAGAGCCCACTCCACTTTTCAGCCAGGCCATCCCGTTGGTCTGTCAGATCATATTTATTGAGGTAGCAGAATTTTGCACTTATTCGACTGTACACGTACTGACTTAGCCGATGACAGATGAGGTATAATCTTCGAGGTCAGCGTCTTATCGGTTTCTGTCAGCCACTTGTACATCTGCCAGGTAGTCCGTTCAAAATATTCTCGAAGCACAGAGACTGTCACGTTATTTGTGTCTCATTAAACAATGCAGAATACTGTTTTATCCATCTTCAGCAGGGCTTGGAAAGGTAGGATTAACGTTGTGACGATGTACTGAGAGAGACCAGAATCAGGGATTGTAAAGACTTTATAAGTATCATGTCCGTTCGTGTAGGTATAGTCCACTTTGTTTGCTCCTATTGTGTCCATGGTGACGCGCTTTTGGAATTCGGGTACAATATTCAGTCGAAGAATCTAAAATGCTTACGCAGAACTAATTCCCACAACAACACTTTTGAAATGTTGAACAAGCAATATAACCATAAATATTTCCAATATCCTAGAAGGACCAAATGTCATTGCAAAATGACACAATGTGCAAAAATAGACTAGAGTATTTGTTCATTGAGGTGTAGCTGATATTGTTGACATCTTCGTCACACTCATGATCTCAGCAACATTCTCTTTACTGCATAAAAGGTCTCTGAACGATTCAACAACACAGAGACGTTTGGCAAATTATGTGCACGTGTTAGCTTCTCCACGTGGAAAATGGGATATCCGGTTACTTACTACAAAGTGAGCATTTACTATCCCGTACTTGCACCGGTTGGTGTTCTTGGTACGTTACTGGAGCTGGCTTCTATGTGTGTGTTCTTCATAGATCTGTGCCTGCTTAACTGTTCAACTGTAGCTCTGATCCCTAACATGTGATCTCACTTTACTGATGGGTGTAGACATATATTCGGGATTCATTCATTTTTTGTTTGTTTTACAAACTCGTGAAAAGCGGATCTACCGCTATGGAGCTGCGGATTTCTGGCAGACTGAGTTTCCACTCTGTGAACCAGCCGACGCGATCGAGCACAGGAGCAGCAGGACTTGAATCAGTCAGTAATTTACAATGATATAGAACAATTAATGAGCAATTTTCCTCTAACAGATTGCCTTTCCCTTTTTTTCGTTACAGTTAATATTCTGGCGATCGTGATCCTTTTTCGGGGAAAGTGTGGATTCTCGAAATGCGTCACTCGCTACTTGGTGGAAATGGCAGCTGCGGATGTGATGGCAGTTACCGTCGCTGATATCATGCTACAGTGCAATGTAATTTATGACTACGCTGATTTTTTGTTTGTTCATCCTATTTGCGCTCTTATACTTGTACTCAGTGTTGCCATCACGGACTGTTCCGTTTGGTTTACTGTCGGCTTCACTTTCGATCGTTTTGTTGCAATTTGTTGTCAAAAGCTGTGTAACGATACTGCACGGAGAGAACAGCGACTGCGGTTTTAGCGATTGTTGTTGCAATGAGCTGTGCGAGGTGTGTTCCGTTTACCTTTACAATGGAACCAGAGGTCATAATAAACAACGTCACATGGCGCTGCGTCTTCACGTCAGAATATTTAACGTCACCAGCGTGGAAAGACTACGAGTTATTTAATAGCATTTTGCACCTCTATTACCGATTAGTTTAATTCTATTACTTAACGTTTTAACGGTCAGGCATATTGTTTTGGCAAATAGAGTCCGTCGAGCTCTCCGGCAAAGTAGCGCCAATAAGAAGGATCCAGAATTGAAGAACCGGCCACAGTCCATGATTCTGTTGTTTCCTCTCTCAGCCAATGTCATAATCCTCTGGTTTCCCCATGTCGTACATTCCATGCACCGAAAGGAACAAAACCAATTTGTCTAAAATAGAAATCAACTAAGAGCTGGTCGTAATATACTGGTGTTTTTTGCCAGGGTACTACAGACTCTACTCCAGATCATTAGGTAACTGAAAAATCAATATTCAGGAAATGTTGTAAGACAATGGACATATTAATTACAACATGGAAAACGAAGGCAATCGAAGGAGGCCGGAGAGCTTATGATTTGTTTGGAAATCTTGATGAAATATTTTCTCTTCACTGTAGTGGTCCAGGCTGTGCGGTGTGCGTGTGTGCACGGTGGTTGTAACACCATGAATAGAAGGGATTTAGAAAACAACATTTTAAATAACGGAAATTCATATCAATTCGAGAACTAATCATGCTTTGCAGTATTTGTGTTAACAAATGGGAAGTAGATCCCAGCTTTAGAATTGCCAACATAGCTTCAGAAGCAATGTCGCGCATACAAAAACACGTCGCTACTCAAGGTCACCCTTGGAGAAAGGGCCGATGGTCTCAGTTATCCCGGTTTCTTCTGAGAATTGCCTACACTTAAAGATCTGGTACTTGCCTCAGATTTTCCTCAGAACGCACCGTCCGACTCTCTTCACAACTGTTCATTCATCAATGCATTGCCCTTTGCCACACTCAGTACATCAGATGTTTATTGTGAATTTAAACAAAAATACTTATTTCCAATCAATTACCACTGATGTATCACAAATTATGACGTACGTAGGGGAAAAATTGAATCTTGATTTGAATTCTGGTGCGACTACTCAGCTTGGGTATATTTGCGAAAGTGCAGCTGCAGTTCTCCGTTTCGCATTCACATGTTTCTCCTGCTTCTAAACCCAGCACGGTGTGTCATGGGAATTCCCTAATGTCATGGAGATATTAAACGTAGCGTTTGTCGTAATTTAGCGCGGATTCTAAATTGGGCTGTTGGATCTCTCTTATAAAACCATTGTATTAAGATATAAAGCAAAGTAATAATCGGTTGTCTTCCAAGCAGTTTATTTTTATATGCATTTTCTACAATATTGGAGACACGTTTCAGTTCTACTCCCCTTTTTAGGTTGCACTTTTAAGTCTTAAACTTAGAACATGTTCTGCTCCATAGTGAACCTGCTGGTTTGACGGCTTACTGAGACTTTGTACAGCGCTTTCAGCGTACAGGTAGAATACATCACCAGTAGGGCATGCTATGAATAATCTAATACTTTTGATGGACTACAGTTTATTTGTTCTGAAGAGTAAGGAAGGTGAAATTGAGCAATGTAGGAATGCATGCAATCTGATATTTTATTCATTACTGAGACTGGTTTGAGAGTGGGAAAGCACAAATTGCGAAATATTCCAAATTCCTGATGTTTCATTAAAGGTAAAGAGGGAGGTAAAATGCAGGTGGATGTATAATATTAATCATGGACTATAACATCTCGCGGGATTTGGCTTAAGTTAGAGGGGCTGGGGTGAGACTGTTGTGTCTTCCCAGTTTATAAAACCATTGTATGAAGATATAAAGCAAAGTAATAATCAGTTGTCTTCCAAGCGGTTTATGATCCATGACCGGGCTCGCCATGGTTACTCCGGGAGTGTCTATGTTGCTCAATCATACCTGAACGGAAACCAGGATAAGACGGGTAACTACAGAGTGGTCAGATTTTCGTCAGAGCGACGGACGTTGTAAGATTTTGCCAACCGTCCAACAAAGGCATCAATTGCATCATCAAATTAATTGACAGATAACGTAAAATGAATCGGTCCCAACATACACTACTATGGAACACCACTAGTCACTGGCAACCAGCAAGAGTAGGCTCTCTTTATGCCTAGACTTTATCCGCTGCCAAACAGTCTCTGCCTTACCCATGCTAGAACATCTCCTGCAATACTATGGGCGCTTAGCTTGTCAAGCAGACTCATGTGTGGCCCCTTGCCAAATACCTTTCCGAAAATGGAAGTACACAACATCAACAATTCTGCTTTCTCTATCGGGCTTGTTACCTCTTCAAAAAATTCCAACAGACTTCTCCGGCAACATATTCCCCTGGCGAAATCTTGCTGTCTGCGGACTATTTTATTATGAGTCTACAAGAGCCCTGAGACTTCAAGCTTAATAATAGACTTCATTATCCTCCCATCCACTGCGATCAGACTAACTGACCTAGATTTCTTTTCTTCTGCCTCTCTCCCTTCTTGAGAAGTCGAGTAATATTTGTAATTTTCCAGTCATCCGGAACCAGTCCAGAAACGAGCGTTTCTTGAAAGACCATCGCTAATTCCTCCACAATCTCTCCGGAAAACACCTTCTGAACACTTGGGTGTATACCATCTGGCCAAGATGACTTATCAGTTACCGCATTACCTTTTCTCCTGTCGCGGAGAGTTCACACTCTTCATGCCCCTTGCCACCTGGAACTTCCAACATACTGCCAGTAACTTACACAGTGAGACTGATGTAAAATACTTATATCGATCGTCCGGTATTTCATGCTCCCACATTGCTACATCAACCGCATCGTTTTCAACGGGCCGATATCCACTCTCGCATCTTTATTTCACCTTATTAATCTGAAGAAGATTTTGGTATCCTCGTTGATATTATTAGCCAGCTTACTATCATATTTTATTTGTCCTTAAAGAATGACTTCTTCTTAGTTGTGTGTTCTTTTTAACTTCACAATCCTCCAACTTCCCACTAACCTTCCCGATCTATGCGCCATCTCTATTCTTTTGATGTCGGTTTTGACATCTCTTGTTAGCCATGGTGATGTCATCGTTTATTCAGAATACATCTTCCTCTTTCGGATGTACATATCCTGTGTCTTCCGCTTTGCCTCCAGATATTGCAGCTGTTGCAGTTCAGCTGTCATCCCTGTCATTGCTTTCGGCCAACTCCTCACTCCTGCCTGGTTACTCCGCTATAATACCGATACATCTGACTATAGCTTCCCTTCAAATTTCAGGTGCAATTGGGTCATATTTTGATCACTTCCCTCGAAGGGTACTTATAGCTGAAGCTCTCTTAGCAGTTTTTGTTCTATGCAGGTAACGGTGGACAGGTGGTACTTCTATTTCTGTGAGATTTCTGTCAGCTTCTGATACCGTCAACCCCAGCAAGCTCCTTTCCAAACTCCATCATCTAGCCCTCAGGTCATCGCTTTGCAACTGAGTCCTGTATTTCTTGTCAGAGCGTTCGCAGACAGCGAGACGGGACGCTTGCCTGTTCTCCACTAATATCCTGAACACTGGTACACCACAATGCTGTGTATTATGTCCCGTACACTACTCCCTCTTCACTTACGACTGTGTACCTGCATTTAACACCAATTCCATCGTCAAATTCGCAGACGACAAAACAGTGATCGGGTCGATCTCCAACAGAGACGAATCAGCCTACAGAGCGGATCTCGCAGTTCCAGAATGAAAAATATCTTTTGCCGCAGAGCTATAATTGCTCCGAACCAATTGATAAAGCATCATTCGTAAACCAGTTAAGTTCCTACTTTTAATACTGATTTTATGGCTGTCATGCATCCGTGTTGCGCTTTTGAACTGCTGGACATTGCTTGCACAGGCGGTTTACTTAATTTTATTTATTGTTTATTTATTTTATTTGTTTTTTATAGCATTGAGTACCCGGGTTGCAAACTCATTTTCTTAATACAGCAAAGACAAGGGAGCTAATAATCAGATTTGGAAAGTCACGGGATGAGAAGAACGCTCCAGTCTACATTAACGGAGACATAGTGGAGGAGGTTCAGATTTCTGGGAACACACATCTCAGAAGACCTTACATGGTCTACTAACACCACAACAATAGTTACGAAAGCACAGCAGCGCTTGTCTGTTTCCCTCAGGACGCTGAAGAATGCTGGTCTACCTGAACAGATGCTGGTGTGCTTTTACCGCTGCACCATAGAGAGCATCTTAACCTACTGCGGCTCTGTGTGGTGTCTCAGTTCTACAGCATCTGATAGGAAAGCAGTTTAGGGGTCGTCTCTAGCGCACCCATCGGGACACAGCTGCCAGCCCTGGAGGACACCTACGGCTTACGCTGCCTACAAGCATTTGTAAGAACAATACACACTCATGCAATCATCTGCTTGGACTTCTTCAATCTGGCAGACGTTATAATAGTTTCTATGCTCGGACTTCCAGAATTAAAAATATATTTTTTTCCGCAGAGCTATAATTGCACCGAACCAATTGATCAAGCATCATCCATAAATTAGTTATATTGTTACTTTAAAAACTGGTTTTATGGCTGTCATGCATCTGAGTTGCGTTTTTGTACTGCTGGACATTGCTTGTACTGGCGTTTACTTGATTTTATTTATATTTTATTTATTTTATTTGTTGTTTTACAGCATTGAGTACGAGAGTGCAAACTGATTTTCGCTGTATCGGTGCAAGACAAATTGTACTATGCAATGACAATAAAGCTATTTCATTTCACCAGGGGACCTCAAAGGCAACGCAGAGATAGGGAACCGAGTTTTCGAGATGAATCCTATTAATGTCCGCGAGAAGAATATGGAACAGATGAAATCCGTGTGTACAGTTCACTGGGTTAATTCCGTCGTGGACAGGGATTCTCTCCCCAAAATAAGTGAGCGTTTTCTTTGCTCATCTTTGTTCTTCTTTTGCTTTTGATGATCACAACTGTTATCGCCTTGATAACCTTGACTTTTGCTCATCCAATCAACGTCGACGTACACTACCGCCTGTCGTAAACTGGAGGAATGTCGTGCGGAGCAGCACCCGTTCCTGTCCTTTGACCTTCACGCCCCTGGTCTAACTTTTCTGGAGATTTTATTATGAGTCTGACTCTGTCACATTCCTTTCCCCTATTTCAGTTGCGGTCCATAGATTTTCCTAGGCTTGCTTATTCGTTCCACTAAACAATCTGCCATCATCCGGACAAACCACAGAACATCTCATGCACCGAGTTTTCTCTAGGCACTTTGCTGGTGTCCAATTCAGTATCCTTAGAATTTTGACTCTTACCACAATGGTTACCTGTAGTCTTGCCACGAGTTAGAGATTTGAATTAGCTGGACACAGATTCCTTAGTACCCTGGGGTGTATTTAAAGAGGCAGTGCTGACCCCTTGTGTCTCAGTAGACCTGGTCCTGACTAATGTCATTATGGCCGAGTTATTTCGAATTATACAAGAATGTATAATTTCTATGTTTGTTGTTTTATTTCTCATAGGTTACTAAAATTTGAAGTTTAAAAAAATTCTTTCGGTATTCAGCGTGTCAATGTCATGCAAGATTCCAAAACACTATCAGTTCGCATCTAAGCCTCCTCTGTTGTGATAGAAGACCATAAGAGCATAAGTTATAGGAACAGAAGTAAGCAGTTCCGATCAACGAGTCTGCTCCGCCATTCAATCATTGGCAGATCCACTTCATCCAATCATCCCACTCCCCTGCTTTTAGACCATACCCTTTGATACCCTGTCTAATCAAAAAACTATCTATCCGAACTTAAGTGCACCCAATGATCAGACTTCCGCAGCCGTTCGTGGCAACAAGTTCCACAGATTGACCACCCTCTGACTAAAGTAATTTCTCCGCATCTCAGTTCTAAAAGGACGTCCTTCAAACCTGAAGTTGTGCCTTCTTCTCCTAGAATCCCCTACCATGGGAAATAACTTTGCCATATCCATTCTGTTCAGGCCTTTTAACATTCGGATTGTTTCTGTAACATCCCCCTCATTCTCCTGAAATCCAGGGAATACAGCCCAAGAGCTACCAGACATTCCTCATACGATAACCCTTGTCCACAAGTATCTTTGTTCACAACCAGTAAAATTTAACTCCATAGAAATATTGACTATAATTCTCAGATATTCTAAATGAAGCATCTCTGGATCTTTTATGAAGGTTAAGCATACCTTGTGCCTCTCAAAGTCCAACCATATTTCCCTGTCTTAAGAGGTGGAATCGGGTAAGACTGGCCACAGAGCCCTGGCGAAGCTATATAGACCAATCCCCTGTACAGTGGATGCAATGGATTATAGAAATATTGATGAACTCCAACCATACCATCAACTTTGGACAACGGAGACGGGAAGTCATCAATGGCCTATGCTTCACTGGGACCTAAGGCCCAAGGAGAAGAAGAAGGTTTTGCTGGTCAATGTCTTTTCAGCTTTATTTTGTAACTACTTGGTAATTTGATGTTTTGGCGGTTGATTTTTTAAAATGTATAAATAGATTATTTTTTTCTAGTAAGAACTTTTTAACAACACATTTTTTTTATCATATCAACAAATGAATTAGGTGCAATAGGAGGAAACTTAACCCCACAAGCTTGCTCTGCTGTTCAGGAAGACCATGATGTTGTGATTTTAGTGATTGTAACCACAACTGTACATCCCCACTGCACAAACCCAGCTTCACCAGTAATCTGTCATCCAACTGCTCATCAAGAATCTATCTAACACTGCCTGAAAAATCTCTCAATATTCTTGTTCCACCACCATTGAGGAAAAGAATTTTCTGACAAAAGAAGACTTTATCTCATATCTTTCGTAAATAGCAATCCTTATTTTTAAACAGTGACACCGATTCCTGGATTCTCCTGCAAGGGGTAATATCCTCTCCACATCTATCCCTGTCAAAGTCCCTTTGGATCTATTATGTTTCAATCAAATCTCTCTTTTCAAAATGCTGGCATTTGTAAGCTTAGTCTCTTCCCTTCTTTCTTGTTAAGACAATTGTATTCTAGTTCAGTGGTTCAATTTAATGTCAGAAAAATGTATACAATATATATCCTGAAATTCTTTTTCTTCACAAACATCCATGAAAACAGAAAAATGCCCCAAAAAATGAATGACAGTTAAATGTTAGAACCCTAAAGCCCCCTTTCCACGCATAAGTAACAACAAAAGCAGCTGCTTGTGTGGCTGAAATTCTGCTAACATTATTTGTGTTTGCAGCAAAGTTATAGATGTTGTTTGAGCTGCGGCTAGCCAAGCAGTCATCGACGTAGAACGAGTAGCGCTGTAGGCTAAGCTTGCATCCTTGAGTGTTGATTGTGAGTAAGGAGATATTTTTCTGAACCCCAAACTGACTGTGTTTTCTGGAGGATAAACTCATGGATTCAGTTGTAGAGGGAGGTACAGAGGCCCAGGTTTTGGAGCTTGTTAATTAGTGCTGAGAGTATGATGGTGTTGAATGTTTATGTAATCATAAATAGTAGCCTGACTATTGTCCAGGTGGATGAAGGCCAAGTGGAGAGCCAATGTGATTGTACCCACAGTAGGCTTTTACTTAGGCAGGAGTTGATTCTTGCAAGGACCACCTTCTCAAAGCATTTCATCACAGGAAAAGAGAGTGCAACTTGATGACGGCCATTGAGGCAGCTCACTCTGCTCTTCTCCGGAACCGGTATGACTGTTGCCCATTTGAAGCAGGTGGGAAGCTCTGACTGCAGCAGTGAGAGCCTGAATGTGTCCTCAAGCACTCCTGCCAGTTGGTTGGCAGAAGCAAAATCCTATTGAATATATAGAGCATTTTCTGCATTTGTTCAGTTCTCTAGTTTGCCTTTGTTTTGTTTGATGTATGAGTCAAAAACTCAGCTTTCCAATTCTGTGCTTGTATAGAATGATTGAAATCTCATTAGAGATTTGCCATGCTATCTTCTCAACTTAAATTTAAGATCATTCAAGATTGACCATTGACAATCAATCGTTTATGAACATTGTTGAGTGCTTCAGAGTAAAGCTCACACCACAGACAGAATCATGGAAGCACAGAGAAATGCAGTATGGAATTTGGCTCACCAAGTCAGCAATGAACATCAACCAGCCATTACTCTAATCCTATGTTAAGACTTCAAAATTAAAATCTCTCCCAGCTTCCGCACCCAAGGGAAAACCTGCAGTGGTCAATTAACTTTCCACCTTGCGTATCTTAGGAACATCTGGGAAGACTGGAGCACTGAGAGGAAAACCAATTAATTACAGTGAGAATGAGAAGACTCCACATCATCAGCAGTTCAGGTTAGAAATGAACCTGGTGAACAGAATATTTCCTAGAGAATCTCAGGTTTCTCGAAGTGTCTCTGGTGCAGTGTGGGTTTGGTTCTACTGGATATGTCACTGTACCTCTAACTATTTTCTTGGCTTTACATACACCATAGGCACAGCAAATGAATGGTGACACAACTGTGAAGGCCTTTTCCAATTGAGATGCTTTGCAGAATGTAATACAAATCGGTTGCTTTTCTGAGCACAGTTGCAGCTATTTACTGCACAAAATCCCTTGGTAATCCTGGGCAAAGAAGTTTCTGCTTGAAGACTTCAAGATGATTGCCCTTTCAAACCTTCTGTGATGAATGATAAATGTGTGCATCAGTCCTGTTACTCTTCATTATTCAGTGATAAAATGTGAATTGCAAATTATGGGGCTTGAAAAAGAAAATCACGGATTCTTGTAAATTCAGTCAGTGAGAGCAAATAAGGAGAAAGAGAGAAAAATTATAGTCAGTGCTCTCCAGATGATCTGAAAGATAGAGGGTGTAAAAGAGCACACAGCAGATGCTAGATTATTTACACAAGTGAGAGAAAAAACAACAATTACAGAAGTTCAAAAGGGAAATGCAAAATAAATTTGAGGCAGAGAGAATGTCATGAAAAGATTGGCACTAGGCATGAAAGAGAATCAAAAAATATCTGCAGGTAAGTGAACATGAAAGGGGATGAAAGAGGAGAGGTGAGATTGATTGAGACCAAAAAAAACCCATTATTCATTATAAGGGAACTGTGGACAGAATTAGCAGTCACGTGGATGAGTGTGAATTAGAGAAAACAGTTTATGTGACACAGTGTCATAGCCAGTGGTACACCTCTCTCAAAGTTACAGCCATCTGGCTTCAATCTGGACCTCCGGTGTTGTATCTGTGGAATATGCACTTTCTCCATGAAAACACACAGGTTTCTTTCAGGAGATCCCATTTCCTCCCGTATCATAACGATGTAAAGGTTATTAAATAAATTAGCTACTGTAAATTGCCCATAGTGTGCAGATTAATGGTAGAGTTTGTGTGGGGTAATGCTGATAGAAATGTTGGAGTGGGGGTGGTGTGGATGGCTAAAAAGGGATTTGTGTCTATGGACGGTTGACAACTGCTCTGGATTCAGTAGGCTGAGGTGCTATTTTCAATGTCGTGAATGGGACAGAAGGTATGACTCAGAGATTAATTGAGTACTTTATGTACTGTATATTTTCATTGATCAGAAGGTGATGCTGGAGTCTCACTAAAGTAAGATGTAAGTAAGATTCTGGATGGACGAAATATTGATAAAGAGGAAGGTGTTCCAGATGAAGTGTCTTAAACATAGAACATAGAACAAGAAGAGTACAGCACAGTACAGGCCCTTCTGCCCATGATGTTATGTTGACCCTTAAACCCTGCCTCCCATATAACACCCCACCTTAAATTCCTCCATATACCTGTCTAGTAGCCTGTTCAATTTCACTAGTGTATCTGCCTCCATCGCTGACTCAGGCAGTGCATTCCACACACCAACCACTCTCTGAGTAAAAAAATTTTCCTCTAATATCTCCCTTGAACTTCCCTCCCCTTACCTTAAAGCCAGGTCTTCTTGTATTGAGCAGTGGTGCCCTGGGGAAGAGGCACTGGCTGTCCACTCTATCTATTCCTCTTAATATCTTGTATA
>JAUOBT010000368.1:5123521-5135869 GCA_032362145.1 Hypanus berthalutzae
CTCTCAATCTCCTTAATTCCAGCGTGTACAAGCCCAGTCTCTCTAACCTTTCTGAGTAAGACAGTCCAGACATCCCAAAAGAATCCCATGCGATCACAGTGGCAACCTGCAAACTCTTATAGGTAGTGGCAGGAATTGAATCCGGGTCGTTCGAACTGTAAAGGCTTGTGTTAACCACAATGGTGCCTTTGATGAGACTGTTTGCAGTGTATAGTTCTAGCTGCTCTATGTTTGAAACGGCTTGTTTAAAGTGAACAGATTGCAGAGGTTTGCAGGTGTGTTGTCAGGGCCAGACAGCCTCCGTTCTGGGGAGAGGATGGCCACTCTGTGTCTTTACTGCCTAGAATGTAGGAGACTATGCAGCGACCTCACAAAAGTGTTTTAATTTGAAGAGCAGAGTAACTGACTCATACGACTTTATCTGTGTAATTCAGATCATCGCCAGCAGGTGGTGCTGTGTTCCAACGGATGACAGACATGCAGTCGACACTCAACCAACGTCAGTCAGAGTCAGAATGGAGTTATGCTACTGGACTCTTTCTCATTAAAACTCTGTCGTCATGGTACACGTGTGGTCAAATCTTCAGTAGTTCAGAGGAACAAACTTGGGCGCTAAATGGGCACAGCAAAACTGCCATCATTGATCCGTCTGGTAAAGCAACCTTGAGCAATGGAACAATTCACCAGCTCCAGCGCAGGGGCCTAACAACGGGAATGGTCGAATCACTCCACTTACCATGAAAATCCTCACCTGAGTGAAAGACTCCTGAAAGCACAGTGAACCTCAGAGAGGAATACGACGGTGGGCAATGTAACCGTCTAGGGAACGGACAGAATTTCTGTCAGTATTTGGTACATCCTGACGTGGGAAATGCCTACAACAGCCAGTGAGAGAAACAGATGTTGTTTTTTCTTCTGGAAGGCCAGTGCTGAATTCTCCCTGGATTTTCGGGTTGTTCCTCAATGAAGGTGTGGGGTTTCCTGGTGTCTGTTTTCTGTGGCCAAGTTAAAGAACATTATATTGTGGGAGTTGTGATCAGGAGAAATTTTACACATGGAATCTGAGTGGGTACCGAGGCAATGAATGTCCTTGGCGAATAAGATGAAATTAAAACAGGAGGGTAAGTAGAGAGGGCAAAACACACAATGGTGGAGGAACTCAACAAGTCAGACAGCGTCTATAGAGGGAAATGAACAATCGACGTTAGGGGTTAAGGAATCTTCAGCGGAGACTTTGTACATTGATTTCAAAGTTGTCTTGGTCACATAAAATAAAGTCAGGACTGGAGAAGTATCCTTCTGGGTGAAGATCTGTGACCAGTAGACTCTGCAAGGATCACTGGCTCACTATGCGTCGTGTGTAATGTAAATAATTGAATAATAAACGATGTATTACTCAAAATACTTGTATATAGAACCACATAAGTGGATTGATTCATTGATTTACAGACTCAGCGGAGTTGTGTAAATTTGGGACAGTTATCAAAATGTTCAGCATCCAATTAGAAATAAATGGAGAGGCACCAAGTACAGTTAATTCAGGCAAATGTGAGGAGTTTCACCTTGGTAGGTCATCCATGAGCGATGTGTGCAGTGAATGCCGGGACCGTTAGGTAGGCCGATGTGCGGATGGGTCATGTGATGGAAGGGCATAGCTCCCTGAAAGTGGCAACACAACTGGTAACGTGCTAAGGACGAGTTGATGTGTGAGTATGTATTTTTAAAGTTGTGCTGTATCTGGATGAATGTTGGTTAAAAGAAAATCTCAGCATTGTGCACAAATCTTGTAACCACATCACGAGTCTGACGTGGAGGCTCTGGCGAGGGTACAAATCAATTTCACCACGATTGCACAATATTGGATTCCAGGAGAGGTTGATCAAGCTTGGATTGCTTTCTCTGGAGCGCTGGAGACTGAGGCCTCAATCTCAAAGAATCCTTAAATTTATGAGAGGCATAGCAAACTTCGATAGTCTGTGACTCGGTGCAAATATCAAGCACTGGAGCGAATAGGTTTAAGGCTAATGGGGGGGGGGTGTTTAAAGGGGATTTAGGATGCATGTTTTCCACAGAGAGTGATCGGTGTCTGGAATGTGCTGCTGAGGGAGGGACTGGAAACAGATTCTCAGCAGCATCCGACAGGCGCTTGTACTCATGAGTAGGCTGGGAACGGAGGGATATTGACCATGTTCCTGAGGATGGAATTGGTTTAAGTTGGCATTGTGCCCACATACACATGGTACACTCTACTATTTTATGTTCTATGACCAACTACAGATCTGAAATCCACAATCTCTGCTTTCCTGTCAAATTGTGAAGAACACGGCCTGTTCCAGTTGACGAGATTCTACATGGAGCGACTGGATCAGGCGATTGAGGATGGTATGGAGGGAGTCAGCTTCATGTTAACACAAGATGATCATTTCAATGAGTGAGAGTATCACGTAAGTGGAAGGAAAAAGTATTGAGTGTTGATTCTACTGAATCAATCACAGACCGAGAGAACCGGTGTAATGGGAGCTCTCGGATATGAAAAGCCTGCAGTGTTTGTGGTCAACATCAATAAAAAGCGTATTCGCTTCCAGAAAACCTGAACTTTTATTAACCAATACAAGCCTCTGTCCATATTTCTGAACACATTCACTTTTAGACAGGTTAGGGTGCAGACAATGATTGATAGGTGAATTTAGTGATGTGACACTTGAGGGACATTGCAAGTGGACAGAGAACCATTGACATCACATCATGTTTCCAATGCTCGACCTTAATGGCCATTCTCCAGACTCTCTTGATTACCCCTGGTTTTCCACAAATTGAATATATAGTGACTATTTCTCAGCTCATTTCCCGAGTCTACCTTTAGCACCATCGTCTGTTGAACAGGCAGTACTGAATTTTGTCTCTCTTTTCAACTGTATTTGATCAAATATCCCAACATGCCTCAGGGCTCAGTTACCTTCTATTCCTTGTGACTGGTCCATTTGGAGTTTGTAATTACCAAAGAATATACTGTTAACACTGGGAACTGCAAAATAATACGATTAAAATTATTCTGAGCATCTGCAGCTGACACAGAATTACCCAGAAACACCTTTCTAATGGTCCTCGTGTTACAGCGACACATTCACCTATTGCTCATCAGACTGAATTTTAGTGAAAAGCTATACATTATCCCTAACCCTAACTTTCCACACAAGAGAGCTGACAAATTCAATCCAAACTTCCTTCTCTGCATTGCTACTGTTTGACTCTGACATGCACAACTGCTCTGCAATTTCTGGCTGCTCCTCACTGTCAGTTCCCAGGTGTAGGCTGACATTGGAAACCTCATGGAGCCAGGCAGTCAATTGTGAACCTGCTGCGGTTCACCAGGGATTACCCAGGGAAAGTCAACAGTGACCCTGGCATAGTCTGACCTAGCCATAGTCATCAAACTCTACGGTACAGCAACAGGCTCTTCGGCCCATCCAGTCCACACTGACCTATTATATGCCCGGTCGCATTGATCTGCACACGGCGACTAGAGACATCCATACCCTTCTCATTCATTTGCTTATCCATATTATTTTTCAATGTTCAAATTGAATACATATATACAACTTTCGATGGCAGCTCGATCCACACTCGCACCAGCCTCTGAGTGAAGAACTTCTCCCTCAAATTTTCTTTCCTCTTTCATCCTTAACCCATGACCTCTAACTCCGGTCTCACACAACCTCAGTAAGAGATGCTTATCTATATAAGAGATATCTTATCTATACCTTTTATAAACTTTTATACTGCTATCACATCTCTCCTGGGCCTCCTACACTCTATGGCAGTCCTAACCTAGTCACACTTCCCCTATATCTCAGGCCCTCAAGTCCTGACAACACTTATTCAATCTTATTGATATCCTTCTGAGAAGTACGTGCACACCTTGCTTCCAATTAGCTCCTGGAACATCAATTTCGACATAATATCCCAACTTCTGTATTCAATATTTTGATTTATGAAGGCCGGTATCCTAAATGTTTTACCAGGACATCTACCTCTGACAAAACTTTTAAGCAACTTTGGATCTGTATTCCCTGATATTACCGCATTACTCAATGCCCAAGCAGTCAATGTCTGAATGCTATCGTGGTTTATCCTCAAATAGTGCAACACCTCACACTTGTCTTCATTAACATCTTTCCACCGATCTCCATTCTGCCTTGTTCTAGCTGTTCCAATTCCCGCTACAAGCTCTGATGCACTTCCTCGCCGTTACTACCTTGGTGTCATCCACAGATTTACTGACCCAGTTTACCACATTGTCGTCCAGAGCCTTCATATACATATGACATCCAACACTAGACCCAGTACAGATCCCTGAGGCACACCACTAGTCATTGACCTCCAGTCAGAGAAGCAAACCTCTATTAGCTTCTCTCCACGAATTGAATATCTAAACTAACTTACTACCATGTCATGAATGCCAAGCGACCTAATCTTATTGACAAGGATCCCATGAGGGACCTTGTCAAACGGCTTGCTGAACTCCACGTAGACAACATCCACTCACTTCCTTTCATTACTCTCTTGATAATGTCCTCGAGAAACCACAAGATTGCTTGGATGGGATATGCCAGGTGCAAATCAGTGTTGACTATCCCTAATGAATCCTTATCCATCCAAATACTCATATCCAGTCCCTCAGAATACCTGTCAATAACTTTATCATCACTGGTGTTAGGCTCACCAACCTGTAATTCGCTGGCTTATTCTCACAGCCTTTTCCAACAGTCGAACAACATTATCTACCCTACAGCACCTCCACATCTGACATTTTAAATATCTTTACTGGAGCACCTGTAATATCTGCGTCAGCCTCAGACAAGATGCGAAGGAAAACCCGGGGATTTACCCTCGCTAATCGGCATCAAGACAGCAAACACCTCCTCCTCCATAATCTGTACAGAGTCCAGGATCTCACTGCTGTTTCACCTCATTCTAAATACTGTGTAAATTCTAAATACAGTAAAGGTAAATGTAAACAATCCATTTAAAATCTCCCCCACTTTTTCAGCTTCATGTGTGAATGCCCACCCTGAACTTCAAGAGGACCAAATTTAGTTTGTTGGCATATTTTTGTTCTAAATATATTTGCTGAAGAGTTTGGGGTTCTCTTTTCCCTCGTCCACTAGAGCAAACTCATGCCGTACTTTAGTCCTCCTGATTTCCACCTTTCGTAACTCTTGCATTTCCAGTACTCATCAAGTACCTCATTTGATCTTTCAAGCCCATATTTGCGATCCGCTCAGGGCCTTGATATCTCTAAAATAACGAATGTTCCCTAAACTTACACTTACCAAGCACATCTGTACCAGAAAACAACCAGTCCCAATCCACTTTCATCAGATCCTTTCTGGTACCATTAAGATTGGCCTTTCTCCAATTTAGAATCTTAATCCAAAGATCAGACCTATCTTTGGCCATAATGATCTTTAAACTAATGGTATTACGATCACCAGATCCAAAGAGTTCCCCTGCACACACTTCTGTCACCTGGCCGGTCTTGTTCCCTCATAGGGATTCCAGAATGTGCTCTCTCCAGTTGTGACCTGAATATATTGATTACAGAAACCTCCCTGGACACATTTGACCTAGACTATACTATCCAGCCCTTTAACTCGGTATGCCTGTCAATAAATGGAAAGTTAATTGTCTACCATCAGAATCTTGTGTTTCTTGTTTCTGTGATCTCCCTGCACATTTGTTCTTCTAAATCCCATTGACTATTGGTGTTCTATAATATAATACCACTAACATCGTCATCCCTTCCGTATTTTGTAGTTTTACCCATGTAGTCTCATTTGAACTACTATCCAGTCTGTCCTGCCTGAGCAATGCTCAGTCTGTCCTGTCTGAACATTTTCTCTGACTAGTTATACCATCCTGTCCATGAAATCCCTGCTGCTTTATCAAGTCGTGTCTAATGCAATGGAACACCGGAATGCTGAGCTGCCAGTCCTGCACCTCCTCCAACCAAATCACATTAATGGTTACACTGCTCTAACTCAATGTGCTGATCCATGCGCTAGGCTGATCTGTCTTTCCTAGAGTACTTGCATTGAAATAATAAGCATTTTGGAAAAAAAAAGTTTCACGATACTCATCCTTTATTTTCCTGACTTTGTATGTTGGCCTCACAACATCTTTCACACAGAACCACTCCACTATCCACTCCGGTTCCTCAACCCCCTGTAATTCTAGTTTAACACCTCCCACTCCCCATGCAGTTTTAACAACCCTTCCGCAAGTGTATCCGTCCTCCTCCAGTTCGGGTGCAAAACGATCACGTGTGTCCTAGCCCCTATTTCTTTGGACGAGAGCCCAGACATCCAAACATCTGAAGCCCTCAGTCATCCGCCATCTCATTAGCCACATTCTAAACTGTATCATTGTCCTGTTTCAGGCCTCTCCAGCACGTGATACAGGTCACAATCCTGAGAACACAACCCTGAAGGTCCTGCACTTCAGCTCAGCATCTAACTCCATGAACTCACTTTGCAGGACCTCATGACACCTCCTACTCTTGTCATTGGTACCAACGTGGACCACATCCGCTGGCTGATCACCGTGCCCTTAAGAAAGGTTCAGACTCGATCCAAGACATCGCTGGCCATGCCAACACACCGTCCAGAAATCTTGTTCTCGCCAAAAGAATCTCCTGTCTGTTCTTCTAACCATTTAATTTCCCCTGTCAGTGCAGCTCACCTCTTCTCACCCCTTCTGAGTCACAAAACAAAACTCAGTGCCAGAGATATAATCACCATGGCTTTTCTCTGCTAGGTTATACCTTTGTAAATGTAAGCCGTATACCTGTTATAGAGCGGTTTCCTGCAGTGGCTGTCTAGCCCCCCTCACTGACGGTCACCCAGTTATCTGTGTCCTGTGCCTTGGGCATAGCCCCCTCCACGTGTAGCCTGTCAGTCAATCTCTTAGCCTCTTCAATTATACTGGGTTCATCCAGTTCCAGCTGCAGTTCCTGTGCACAGTCTGTAAGAAGCTGCAGCTGGATGCAGATCCTGAAGATGTAGTCATCGGGGACACTGGCATCTCCTTGCCTTGCCACACCCTGTATGTAGAGCATTCCACTATCCTGCCTGGTATTCTTACTGTTCTAACCGTGAAAAGGAAGGGAAAATACTATCTAAAATACCTGAAGCCTCCGCCTCTCCTCACTGAACCCTCTCTGACACAAATCCTCAACTCCCCACTCTATTTCTGGCTCACTCACACTATGTGTGCTCTGCTTAAATCTTGCCAAGATTCCTCACAATCTGTGGTGTTCAGAAGGTCATCAGTGACACTTCTCGCTTCTTAAAATCTTTCTCCTACTATGAACTCTTCAGTGGCTGTTAGTGATCTGTGGTGAGCTGAACGTGGAAGATAATCCATGTTCGGGGTAGATTTGTACCCATCCCTCCGCTCCTTAATCGATTCCCCATTGTTCATTACAGAGCGTGACTGAGCTGGTGGAGAAGGGAAACTGAGCGGGCGCTTCCAAACCCCTCCTGGATCTGGTGATGGAGAAGGGCTCCGGGGCCCGGAGGGTGATGTGGGGATACTTTGTGAAACTACGCCACCATTTACCGAAGCTGAGCAGAATATTGAATGAAATACGGGAACGTGGTACGGTGAACAATACACTGTGTGTTACTGATGTAAATGGTGATGAATTTACAGTGTTACACAGAACAGACTTCATGCAGGTTAATCTGTTTGAACAGGTGATGGCCAGTTCGCCTACATGGACACTGAGCGGGGTTTATCTGAAGTGCCCACGCATATGAAAGGTAAGCGATGGAATGGAATTCTCAAAGTCTTTCTTTTAATCTGAGAGTCTGAATACCTGTATTTAGTCAACTGTTTGGAGACTGTCAGAGTTTAGGAGATAGGTTTTTGTTGCTGTGGATGTACAACAGGTAACCAAATGCATTTGTCACAACACCTGGCACTTTCCGGGTCTCGGGCTGTGCACCCAGCGGTCTCTATAAGATTCATGAAGAGATATACCTGTCATTCAGAGGTGAAACCTCGGCATTCCCATTTCCCTAGTGCTGAATATCCAGATGTCTGACGAAACTGAAGCCAATCCATTCCAACTGGAACATCAGGCTCCAGTAAAGGAAGTCTCACGCCTCGAATCCAAAGTGGAGCCGAGAGTTGCTGTTATTCCTCCATAGGACCACAAGATATGGGAACAGAATTAGGCAATTCAGCCCATCGAGTCTGCTCTGCCATTCCATCATCGCTGATCCTGGATCCCACTCAGCCTCATACACCTGACATCCCGCCATATACTTTGAGGCCCTGACCGATTAGTAACTTCCACCTTAAATATCCCCATGGGACCCAGCCTTCATGGCAAACTCTGACAGAGCATTCCAGAGATTCACTACTCTCTAGTTTAAAAAAGTCATCCGTACCTGTTCTAAAAGGTTGCCTCTCAATTTTGCAGCTGTGCCCGCAAAATTCTGTATTCCTCCCCTTCCATAGAAAACATCCTCTCCACATCCACCATGTCTGGTCCTTTCAACACTCGGTAGGTTTCGAAGAGATTGCCCCCACATTAATCTATATATATATATACAGGCCCAAAGTCCCCAAAATTCCCCTCTTAGGTTAACCCTTTCATTCCCAGAATCATCCTCGTGAATCTCCTCTGGTCTGTCTCCAATGATAACACATCTTTTCTGAGGTTTGGGTCCCAAAACTGTTGACTCCAGATTAGGCCTGGCTAGTGTCTTATAAATGCTCAGCATTATCTCCTTGCTTTCATATGCGATTCCCCTTGAAATAAATGTCAATCTTGCATTTTCCTTCTTTAGAACAGACTCGACCTGTAAATTAAGCAGCTGGGAAGCTTGCTGGATGAATCCAAAATCCCGCTACACCTCTTCCCATTTAGATAATGCTCTATACTATTGTTCCTTTCACCAAAATGCATTATCTTACATTTCCCAACCCTGTATTCCATCTGCCACTCTCTTGCCATTCTTCCAATTTGTCCACATTCTGCTGCAATCGCCTTGCTTCCTCAGTACTACGTAAACCCCCCCCCAGCTAACTTTGTATCATCCACAAACTTTTCCACAAAGACAGCAATTCCATTATCTAAATCACTGACAAACAATGTGAAAAGTAGCGGTCCCAATACTGACCCCTGATGAAAACCTCTAGTCGCAGGCAGCCAAACAGGAAAGGCCCCTTTTATGCCCACTTGCTGCCCCCTGCCTGTCAGCTGTTCCACTACCTATGTATCGTTCTGTAATGCCACATGGTTGTATCTTGTTCAGCAGTTTCATATGTGGCATCTCATCAAATGCCTTCTGAGAATCCAAGTAAATCACATCCACTGACTCTCCTTTGTCCTCCCTGCTTGTTACTTCCTCAAAGAACAGATTTATCAGTCATTACTTCCCCTTACAGAAGCCATGCTGACTTCAACTTATTTTGTCATTAGTCTCCAAGTACCTCAAAACCTCATCCTTAATACTCCAACAATCTCCCAACCACTCAGGTTTGGCTAACTGGCCTATAATTTCCTTTCTCTTACCTCCCTCCCTTCTTAGAGGGTGGAGTGATATTTGCAATCCTCCAGTGATTCTTGAAAGATCATGACCAATGCATCCGTTATCTCTCAGGCAACCTCTCTCTTGACTCTGGGACATAGTCACTCTGGCCCTGGTTACTTATCCACCTTAAGACCTTTCATTGTGCCTAGCACTTTTTCTTTTGTAATAGCACTGGCACTCACTTCTACTGCCCGTCACTCGCAGACCACTGCACACTGCTAGCGTCTTCCATGGTGAGGATGTATGCAAAGTACCAATTAAGTTTATCTGCCATTTCTTTGTCCCCTATTACTATCTCACAAATATCATTTTCCAGTGGTCCAATATCAGCTCTCACCTCCCTTTTACTCTTTATATTACTGAAAAAAATTGTTTATTATCCTGCTTTATGCTATTGGCTGGACTGCCCTCATATTTTATCTTTACCCTCTTATAGCTTGATTTGCTGCCTTGTGTTGGATTTTAAAAGTTTTCCATTCATCCAACTTTCCACTCACTTTTGTTACTTTATTTGTCCCTTCCTTGGCTTTTATGCAGTCCTTAACTTCTTTTGTCAACCATCGTTGCCTACCCCTGCCATTTAACAACTTCTTCCTCTATGGGCCATTTCTATCCTGTACCTTGTGAACTATTCTCAGAAACTTCAGTCATCACTGCTCTGCCGTCATTCGCACTAGTATCCTCTCTAGTCCTCCAGTGGAAGCTTCTCTCTTATGTCTCTACAATTCGTTTTATTCCATTGTGATACTGATAAATGTAAGTTAGAAACATCGAAAATAGGTACAGGAGTAGATTATTCGGCCCTTCGAGCCTGCACCGCCATTTAGTATGATCATGGCTGATCATCCAACTCAGAACCCTGTACCTGCTTTCTCTCCATAACCCCTGATCCCTTTAGCCACAAGGGCCATATCTAACATCCTCTTAAATATAGCCAATGAACCAGCCTCAAATGTTTCCTGTGTCAGAGAATTCCAGAGATTCGCCACTCTCTGTGTGAAGGTTTTTCCTCATCTTGGTCCTAAAACGCTTCCCCTTTATCCTTAAACTGTGACCCCTCATTCTGGACTTCCCCAACATCGAAAACAATCTTCCTGCATCTAGCCTGACCAATCCCTTTAGAATTTTATACATTTCAATAAGATCATCTCACAATCTTCTAAATTCTAGTGAGTATAAACCTAGTCGATCCAGTCTTTCTTCATAGGGAAGTTCTGCCATCCCAGGAAACAATCTGGTGTACCTTCTTTGTACTCACTCTATGGCAAGAATGTCTTTTCACACATTAGGGGACCAAATCTGCACGCAATACTCTAGGTGCGGTCTCACCAAGGCCTTTTACAACTGCAGTAGAACCTCCTTGCTCCTGTAACCGAATCCTCTTGCTATTAATGCCAACATACCATTCGTCTTTTTCACCGCCTGCTGTACCTGCATGCTCACCTTCAATGACAGGTGTACAATGTCACCCAGGTCTCGTTGCACCTCTCCTTTTCCTAATCGGCCACCATTCAGATAATAATGTTTTCCTGTTCTTACACCTCAAATTTATCCACATTAAATTGCATCTGCCATGAATTTGCCCACTCACCTAACCTACCTAAGTCAATCTGCATCCTCTTGGCATCCTCCTTACAGCAAACACCGCCACCCAGCTTTGTGTCATCCACAAACGTGGAGATGCTGCATTGAATTCATTCATCTAAATCATTAATATATATTGTAAACAATTGGGGTCTCAGCTCTGAGCCTTGCGGTACCCCACTAGTCACTGCCTGCCATTCTGAAAAGGTCCACTCGTTGCTTCCTGTCTGCAAATCAATTCTCTATCCAGATCAATACCATGTGCGTTAAGTTTGCACGCTAATCTCCTGTGTAGGACCTTGTCAAAAGCCTTTTGAAAATCTAAATATACCACATCCACTGGTTCTCCCCTATCCATTCTACTAGTTACATCCTCAAAAAATTGTCAGACATGATTTTCCTTTCATAAATCCATGTTCACTTTTTCCGATGATTTCACCTCTTTCCAAATGTGCTGTTATCACATCTTTGATAACCAAATCTATCATTTTCCCCACCACCAATGTCAGAGTAACCACTCTATAATTCCCTGGTTTCTCTCTCCGTCCTTTTTTTAAAAGTGGGGTTACATTAGCCACCCTCCAATCCTCAGGAACTAATCTAAATCTAAGGAGTTTTGAAAAATTATCACTGACGCATCCACTATTTCTTGGGCTACTTCCTTAAGCACTCTGGGATGCAGACCATCTGGTCCTGGGGATTTATATGTCTTTAATCCCTTCAATTTACCTAACAGAACTTTCCTACTAACATGTATTTCCCTCTGTACCTCCACCTTACTAGACCCTCGGTCCCCTACTATTTCTGGAAGATTATTTATGTCCTCCTTAGTGAAGACAGAACCAAAGTGGTTATTCAATTGGTCTGCCGTGTCCTTGTTCCCTATGATCAATTCACCTGTTTCTGACAGTAAGGGACCTACATTTGTCTTGACTAATCTTTTTTTTCACATATCTATAAAAGGTTTTATAGTCAGTTTTTATGTTCACTGCCAGCTTTCTCTCATAATCTTTTTTTCCCTTTCCTAATTAAGCTCTTTATCCTCCTCTGCTGGACTCTAAACTTGTCCCAGTCCTCAAGTGTGCCACTTTTTCTGGCAAATTTGTATGTTTCTTCTTTGGTCTTGATACTATCCCTAATATCCCTTGGCAGCCACGGG
>JAUOBT010000368.1:5192332-5208545 GCA_032362145.1 Hypanus berthalutzae
GGATGAACTGATTTTGCACCTTGTGCATTATTCCCAAGAATACCTGCCATTGCTGTTCCACTGTCTTTTCTGCTAGGATATCCATCCAGTTAACTTTGGCCAGCTCCTCCCTCATGGCTCCATAGTCTTCTTTGTTCAACTGCAACACTGACACCTCCGATCTGCCCTTATCCTTCTCAAATTGCAGATTAAAAAATTGTCTTTAACCCTTGCCTAACCACAACTTCCACAATCGCAGCTGGTAAATAACTGACTGAGATCTAATTAAATCTAGCACAAAATAATTTTACTTTAGAAGTTTAAAATGTATTTAGTACTTTGTGGGTTGTGGGTACTTGTCCCTGATGGGCCAATGACAGTTTAAAAGTTTGTCAGTGAAGGGAAGTCCAAATATTTTTGTGTGTTCAAAGTGCATGTTTTTCTACTGTGAAGTTGACTGGGATCAAAGAGCATTTGTTACTGAGTGAGTTACTGGGAATGACGGTCTTCCTGCCTGGGTGGGGTCCCCCTCTTCAGTTACCAGAACTCGGCTGCGAACAGTCAGCGGCTATCAGACGAGTATTTTAATGAGAGATGAACCGAGAGCATGGGGTTTGCCAGGCAACGGGGAGAGTGGAGATATTTGCCCAATTGTCCCAGGAACCAGTCTCCCCCTGTGCTTTGTTCTTCTCTGGCAGTGGTTGTTGTTAATGCCCCAGGCTTTGTGAACTCTCACTCCATGGCAACCTCACCTGCTGTAGAAGGTAGTGTTACTCAAAACCGTGCACAGAAATTGAAATGAAACATTAAATATAGCACAGTGCAGGCTGTTCGACCCACAATGTTGCACTGACCTTTTAAGCTACTCCAAGATCAATCTAATTCTTACCTCTTACATAGTCCTCCCTTTTTTATCATCCATGTGTTAATCTAAGTTTCTTCAATGCCCCTGATGTACCTGCCTCTACTAACACCTCTGGCCGGGTGTTCCATTAAAAAAAAACTGTCTCTGACACCCCCCCCCCATAAATCTCTCTCTGACATCCCTCCCATAATTGATAGTAGATGATCAGCCATGATCTCAAAATGGCGGTGCAGGCTCGAAGAGCCGAATGGTCTACTTCTGCACCTATTGTCTATTGTCTATTTTCCAAACCATGATACAGTCACTGAATATATTCAAGGGTTTAGTGGGCACAAAAGTGCTTATTCATCTCCAGAAACTGATACAGTTTCGGAGACCATCTCGGTATTTTTCCCTAAAAACAACCACGACAAAAGTTTATAATCTCGGAGAGAATGATAACACTAGGTGATTCAAGACAATTTTACAAACTGCAATGACAGAATTCTCTTCAATATTCTGTGTCCAACAAATGTGACACTTGAAGTACCTATTTACTATCTAAGCATATGGCATAGATAAGACTCCTCAGTTCAGTTGCTTTTGACAGGACAAACTAGTTCACACATATGGACTAAAATTAATTTCTCTAAATTAATCAGTTTGTCCCTGCGTGTATGCACTTGTCTGATGTAATCAGTTTGTAAATAATTAAAAGAAAAAAAATCTTTTTTAAATCTGTTAATATCTTTCCCTGTGGAGGCACTCCATGGTATTTAACATTTAATTTGTAGAGGTCGCCTGCAGCACAGGGAGACAAATCACTGGAGGGAAAATACCTGCAATGTGGAAATCCTACTTGATTGTGGAGAAAATATTGTGCGTGTACATTGCCATCGTTGGAGTTCCTAGTTTCTATTTTTGTTTCGTGTTTCTGTTTGTTAATCATTGTGAAGGTCTATACAGTAACCTTGGAGCTTCCAAATTGATAAACATTGCACAACGATCCGTCAGAGATGTCGATATATTGAAGTCATCTTCCGGAGAGCTTCGTATCTAATGGCACAGTGAGCGAAACATCTCTCTCTACTTTGACTCAAAGGGGCAACATAAACTTTGTTCTGACATTAATGATACTTTGTCCAGATTTGTAATATTCTGGGGACAGGAAGTTCTCTGAGAATGTGACTCAGGGTAAGTTTTAATGGACTTGTCTAGCCTTGACCTAGTGCTGGGGACAGACCGCTCTCTGGCAAGGTGAGACTGACAGGGATTTAATGGGACTTTGTCCAGTTTTGTTCCAGAGCTGGGGACAAGCGGCGCTCTGGGAAACTGAGACTGGGTGTGTGTTACACTGGGAAGATCACTGTTTCTGAGTCATTAATCAGAGTAAACCCCTTGCCCAGTGTGCTACGTCTCTATTGTCGGATGCCACTGCCCTCTGTTATTGAATTGAACTGCGATTTAGAATTAGGTCATTAAGAGAATGACAGGAATGTGGTTACCATGTTGTTGCTACTTTCGTTTTCTGGTCCATCGTAAATCGGGCATGGCTTCGTCCTGAAGAAGGAACTTGGCCGGAAACGCGATTCATTCAATTCCATGAATGTTGCCAAACCTACTAGTTTCCTCCAGTATTTTGTGTTTGTTGCTCCCCTCGGTTTATCTCCTCGGCCCCACTGGATGCCGAGTTTCCATTGACCAGACTAACGACTTGCCGAACATCCTCATATCTCCACACTGAAAATAGTAAGTTAGAGACAATGTGACCCGTCTCTAATGTTGGGTTAGCATATTTTCAAATCTATCTCTCCAGATGTTTAGCTGACTGTGTTCAGAAATGCCCAGTCTGTTTTCTCTCTGCACTCTCTCCCTTTCTCTCCCCTCTTTCCTTTTCTCTCTCCTCTCTCTCTTCTGTCCCACTCTCTTCTCCCGTCCCCTTGGTATCGCTTTCCCCCAACCTCCCCCCTCTTTCTCTCTTTTCCATCTCGCTCTCTCACCCTTCCGTCTCACTGCAGTGAAATTGATGGCGATTCTGATTCTGTCCCAGAGAAAGTGCGGCCTCTCTACCTGCACGACCGATACCTGGTGGCCATGGCAGCGGCGGATCTAATGACCATCGTCACCGAGGTCATTTTGATTCGAATGAAATGGCATTAATTCCGGTGGACCTTTTTTGACATCAATCCTGTCTGCAGTGTTATCGATATACTGATGTTCACCGACATGAACTGTACTGTCTGGTTCACCGTCGCTTTCACCTTTGATCAGTTTGTCGCTATTTGCTGCCAGAAACTGAAAGCACCTGGAAAACTGCAAGTGCGGTTCTAACAACAATCGGCATACTGTTCCTTCTGACAAACATTCCGCGATTCTTCAACCGGGAACCCAGAGTGATCTTTGACAATGTACCGTGGCTCTGTAAAATCAAGGACACTTATTTCACTGACTCCTGGTGGGTAGGATATGATTGGCTCGATACGGTTTGAACTCCGTTCCTCCCTTTCGTTGTGATTCTGCTCCTCAACTCTCTGACAGTCAGACATATTTTTCTGGCCAGTCTGATCCGTAAGACGCTGAAGGGTCAGAACACGGAGCAGAACCGCGGTGATCAGTAGATGGAGAGCCAGAGGAGGTCTGTGGTTTTACTCTTCACCATCTCCGGCCGCTTCACAAACGTTTCCAAGTTCATATATTATCAGGTCTCAGGAAAAGGATTCGAATTCAATTATTCTGAATAGAAGTTACGGAACATCGGGATTTTGCTGAGGAATTTTAGCTGCTGTACGAACACACTTATTTACGTGCTGACTCAGTCGAAATTCAGGAGGCAGGTGATCAGTGCGATGAAATATCCGGTCCCCTCTGTGCTTCAGTTCATTAAGAAAGCAACATTATGAGCATAAGTCAGTAGCGACCACAGTGTTTCCAGTCCAGTTTCCATCTCCCCACATTCACCACTTGATATCCCAGCTGTTATTCTCGGCAGCAATGTCCCACCGAACGGTAGCTCCGTTACAGTAGAATAGTGTCCATGTGTAAGTAAGTGTTTCAAACCTCATTGACCTAGCAGGATGTCGTTCAAAACACTATTTGGAATGCTACCCACCCATTTGTCTGCCAACATGATCATCCGGTCTTACTCACGCCCAGCAACCCCACAGCCCGACGTTCTCGATGGAAAGCGAATTGGGGGGTAGGGGTGGGGTTGGTGTCAGATGCTCGATGGCTAACCCACTGTCAAATATACCAGTCTCCGCGATCACTTTAAATGACTAGATGGCCTGAAATAATAGGGCGAGGTTTTGATAAATTGTTGTTGACGCTTCAACTTAAAGTGGCATTCCCCCCATCAACTGGAATCAGGTGCCTTGCAGAGAATTGGGTTCTTCTCTCTTTTGTTTCAAATGAAAGTAAAATTACACTAAACAAAAATCCTTGAGATTGTAGTTAATATAATACAATACTGTCAATTAAATTAAAATATTTCCCAGAGCTATATAAAGTTTGGGCACGAAAAATCTCAACCAACTAAGATCCTAGTAAAGCCTGTATTTGACTTTTTTAAAAAAATCTAAACTATATTACAGTGATATAGTTTGTGCTACTTTTTCATAATGACATAACCTGTCCAAAATAATAGGACTATGCATCCCGAATAATCTTTTTCGTAAAGATGTGAGGAATAGCTCAATTTCGTTTGCCTAACTAGGTCGTTTCAGTATAATTCCTTGTGATCTTGTTTTAACTCCTCCTAGAAATCCAACAGTTTTATGTATATTAATGTTGTCTCCTCTTGTGTCCATTATCGCACCTGTCTTGTCAGAAACCAATAATTCTTGTCTCTACTCAGGCCTTAGCTTCTGATTTGCTCACATAAAAGGTCTACATCCAGACCTAAGACTCCAACAAGTTTTGTAGTTAAACTGTCAGCCGGCTCGTTTCCTTTAAAGGCTCTATGTGAAAAGACCCATGAGAAACAGAAATGTAAACCAAAGCTTTGCTTAAGCAATATTGTTTGATCAGATTTCTAAAATAAATCTGACCTACTGCGAGGATTAGCTGTCTTCAGTCTCATGAAACCCGAAAAGAAACCTGAACAAATTACACATTTTCATGGACAAAATTCGACCTCCCACTGTCAGCTTAAAATGATGGCAATCGTTTATTTTGTATATGCTGATCTATATCGTTCCTAAAGCGTAACCTGTTATTGTCACAAATAAGAGCTACACCACATTCCCTGATAATTAATCTTTTGATCAAACTGATTTAAAAATGTTGAACATATCACAATAATTTGCTCAATGTTCTGATGAACCAATGGATTACAAAGCGTAGCAGAATGCTCAGACCTTATCAAACCGCGCAACCCGAAATGCTCAATCAGTTCTTCTGAACTAATTGATCTAATTATTTCTTTTCTTATTGAACCAATCCTTTTCGCCAACAGAAGGTCACCACCCATCCTTTCTCCAAACATTCTTGTGGTATTTGATAGTCTCTATCCAATCTGCCTCCAGCAGCACCTCAGGCTTTCATTCCAGAAACCCAGCACAATGAGCATGAGAAAAGAAAACTGGAAATACACATCTCCTTTCAACGTTCTGAGTCAGGTTCAACAATACTGACTCTTACAAGTTCATGATCTCAAACTGTACAATGAAGGGAAACTATATAAAATTACACTGAGTTATAAATACAAAACTATTGCTAAAACAGACTGATGACTCCGAGTTCCCCATTGTCACCATGCAGTAGCATGTGCTAGTTTTAGACATCTCCTCCTTGGGGAAAAAAAAACTTCTTCGGCTATCCACTCTGAGAGTCTCTCATATGTACAGGAATCTTTGTCAGGGCTGTCTCAGCCTTTGGCACTGCAAAGAAAATATCCCAGATTGCCTAAGCTCTCCTTCACCTTTCAGCGCCCTCTTAAACCATACGACCAGAAGACATAGCAGCAGAATCAGGCCATCCAGCCCGTCGAGTCTGCTTCGCCATTGTATCATGGCTGATCCCGGATTTATGTCAACTGCATACATCCGTCTTCTCGCCATATCATCTAAATGACCTGACCGCTCAGAAAACGATCAGCTTCCTAACTAAGTAGATGAACCGACTTCGCTCCTCTGCAGTCTGTGGCGGAGCATTCAGTTTTACCGCTCTCTGGGTAAAATTAAAAGAAAATCTCGTCTTCCCTCTGGTCCACAGTTTTGGGCCTGTGTCCTCTAGATCTGATGCACCCAACATAGAAAACATCCTTTCCACATCCACACGATCCATTTCTTTCAACATACGGCAAGTTTCAATAAGATTCATCAGCAGTCTTCCAAGTTCCAGCGAGTGCAGACCGATAACATACAAACCGTCCTCTGATGTTTATCTCTTCATTCCCGGAATTATTCTCGTCAACTTCAGCTGGAGTATCTAACGACAACACATCCTTTTGGCACAGGACCCGTTATTGTTACCTTTTATTCGCTATTCTTCATTTTTATCTCCTCAGTAACTTCCTTTGTCAGCCACGATTTTCGTCTTAGGAGGGACATATTAAACATGCGCTTTGTGTGCTGCAGAATCTTCAGCCACTTTGGTTCCGCCGTCATCCCCAACAGTCTAGTGCTCCAATCCTTCTGGGCAAGTTTCTATTCCAGTCACCTCTGATTCCATTAATTCCATTGAATTACTGATCCATGTGAGTTAACCTTTCGCCTCGAAACTGCAGCTTTCTTTCAGTCCTATTATTCTCATTGTCTCCTCAGTGTTCCTTAAGCTAAGTTACCTAATAAGACCTGGGATATTACACATAACCCAATTGACGATAGCCTTTGCTCGAGTAGGCTCAGGCACGAGCTTCTCTTAAAAACCATCCCATAGACATTCAACAAATTCCCTCTGTTGCGATCGGACACCAATATTCTCAATCCCCTTGAATTTTAGGCATTCCCTTTGAAATTTTGTTTGTGCCCTTATTACATGCATTTTTAGCTCCATTTGTAAACTTACCCCACGTTTTAGCCGCTCGTTGGAAGTTTATATGTGAATCTCATAATGGTTTCTTTAACCCATTGCAAGTTCTTACCTCTATCCACATAATTATATATTCCCTGACCCTATGTCACCTGCTTCTAAAGATGCGCTGTAATTCCATCTCTTACCAACATATGCACACCCCCACTTAAGATCTCCGCCTGTCATCTTGATACAAGGCTTATCTTTTGACGTTAAGTTCGCAAGTATGGCCATTGTTCAGTCATAACTCAGTGATGTTCATAATGTCATGCCAATCTATCTCCAATTCGTTCACGTTATACTGAATGCCACGCGCATTTAAATACAGTACGTTCAGTCCTGCATTATTCGGACTTTTGAATTGCGCCTCCGCCGTTTAATTTAACTCTCTGCTCTATCTGCATTTATAGCCAAATATTGGTTTGTACTTACTAGCATTCATTTCCGACGCATCACGTACTTGAAAACCTGGTTTTTTGTCAGCTCAATTAACCTAGTTGCAACCCCCCTGTCATATTATGTTAAACCACACAAAACAGCTCCTGTATAGTCGCCCCGAAGAATATTGCTCGAAGCCCCGGATTCAATTGCAATCCGCCGCCTTTGTACAGGTCATACCTGCCACAGAAGACGTCCAAATTATCCAAAAATCTTAATCCCTGCTTTTTTCTGAATTTTTCAGTCACGCACCTATCTGCCACCTCTTATATCTTATATCCCCGCTGTCACGTAGCAGAGTCAGCAATCCTGAGATTACTACTGTTCGAGATAATGGGTCACAGATTCCTCACCTACTCAGAATCAACAAACTCATTCGTAAGGCCAGCGATGTTGTGGGGGTGGAACTGAACTCTCTGACGGTGGTGTCTGAAAAGAGGATGCTGTCCCAGTTGCATGCCAAGTTGGGCAATGACTCCCATCCACTCCAAAATGTACTGGCTAGGCACAGGATTACATTCAGCCAGAGACTCGTCCCACAGAGATGTAACACTGAGCGTCATAGGAAGTTATTCCTACCTGTGGCCATCAAACTTTGCCACTCCTACCTCGGGGTGTCAGACACCCGAAGCCAATAGGCTGGTCCTGGACTTATTTCAACTTGGCATAATCAAGATTATTATTTAATTATTTATTGTTTTATATTGCTATATTTCTTCACTATTCTTGGTTGGTGGGGCTGTAACGAAACCCAATTTCCCTAGGGATCAATAAAGTCTGTCTGTCTGTCTGCAGATATTCTGCCTTCCAGGCATTACTTTCTTCTTCTCCCTTTTACTTTTACAGCAATATATACACGAGCCAGGCACTTTGGAGCAAACTGACACCTATACTTCCCTTTCGCATCCACATACCGTCTACCTCTGTGACTCTAGAGTTCCCACTGGTGCCACTCTCTTCATTTCCCCACTCTTCTCAACCACAGCGCCATACCGAGTTCCAGAAGCACGACCACTGATGCTTCCCACAGGTAAGTCTCTCTACCCAACAATATTCAAATGATCAAAGGTACAATTTAATGTAAGAGAACTGCATACAATCTGACATGAGAAGAGAGATGAAAAGGGCATTTGAATTAGCTGCGATCGCGGCTGCTAAACATATTCAAGGAAATAAGATGAAGTACGATCAAAGATGAAGTTTCCCCGGCTCCTGCCGGGAGAACGAGTCCACATAAGGAATTGGGAGATTCCTGGGAAACAAGTTGGCGGACAGCTGCGTGGCTGAGGCCTATGTGGTGGAGAGGCAAAAGCCAAATCTGAAACCAAAGGATGGGAATGGGCCTGTCAATATTCTCCATTGGAAAGCCAACTGCTGCCCCTTGGACAACAGGTCCAGTTAGAACCAGAGCCTAAACCGGAGCCTACATCTACACTTGGACTCTGCACAAACGCTGAGGGATTGCAGGATCCACAGCAGGATAGGGTAGGGCGTCCCCCACTCCTGGGATGGATACTGATTCGGAGGATGAGGACCAGAATATGTGGAATATGCTGCCTTTTGCTAACTCCTCAGTGATTGAGGAAGAGACTCCCAGCACTTCTCCCACTGAGTCAGGTGAAATTGGGGTTGGGGGCCTATCTGTTTATATCCTGGGCAGCAGGGGAATCCTGCAAGGGTTGGGTCGTGTTCTGGCCAGTGGACAGAAGGCTCCGAGTCGTTGGTGGACACGTGCAATACCGGTGAATATCTGGCCAAGTAGACCAGAAGTATCCCCAGTTGTGTCTGAACCTAAAGAATTAGGTAAGGGGTCCAGACTTCTAGAGAATAAAGTGACCACCGGATAGGCTGGCCTACGTAGCAGCGGGGTGCAGTGTGTGACTCCTACCGTTTTGGGAAGGCTTTGTCTCTGCATCCTCACACCAGGAATGGACTTTGTGTATTGCAGGAAGGGTTGGATATTTTTCTCAATGTCATGAGGACATGTCTAAATTTGGTGGGGGGGGGTAGGTGGGAGTGTAACGTGCTGTAAGCTTTCACTGCTAACGTAACGGCCTCTCTGTAATGTTTCCTTTGTCGATACAATGTTTGGGTTATGACTAAGGCGAACAGGTGCTTTGTATGTGGGATAACCAATGAGAGGCATGTTCTTCTTTCGTCTGGGTCTGGGAGCAAGGATTTCACGGTCTTTGTTGGAGAGAGAAGAAGAGAGAAGACGCGAATGGGGAGAGTTGGTAGACAGCCAGACGGACTGGACTGCAAGCGAGGACCGACTCCGCTCGGAAGAGGTCGATGTGGAACGAAGGGACCAAAACGTGAAATCCACTGTTCGCAATTGACTGATCCATATGAATGGGCTTTTTTATTTACTAACCATCGAGTCAAATCAAGGATTATGAGTCATTTACCCGCTTATTGTGTACCCTTTATTATCTTGAGGTGTTTATTTGCAACAGGGAAACACATTACGCAGCATCCACCTGAACAGGATTTTTTTCTGTTTGGCCGGAGGGGACTGGGGGCGGAGTCTGTCTTCCCCTTGATTAAGCCGTTAGTATAACCGAGGGTTACGTGTGTTTACATCCAAATATACACTCGTCCTTGCCACATATGCACGACATGATGTGGAACAAGTGAAGTACCAAAAACCAAAACACAATAATAGCTGTTATGGGTGTGAAGAAGGGAACCGGTCGACACGTTAGCCAAAATTTACAAGAGCAGAGGTGAATATTTCACTGCATTTGCATCACGTTTATTGACTGCGTTCCCAGGGGTGTCTGTAACAGCAGCAGAGCAGGACCGTTTACGACTAGAGGCCTCGAATAGATTGTTGAGGACACTGGTGTCTTACTGAAGCGATGAATCTAAAATAGGCATTGGAAATGTTTGATCCTTCTGAACATGCGTACTGGGGCATGCGTTCTGAGGAAGATGAGTGGAGTGCGAGAAAATGAGAAACAAGGACCAACTGCCACCTCTAATGGGAAGGGGATGTCTGTTAAATTCGCTTTCTGGGAGACTGGTTCATTTGGACAGCAACAAAGGATGCTGCTGAATATCTTGAAATGCTGATCTTGAGTTGCAGGGTTCCACTGGGGAAGAAATGTTGTGATGTAATCGTAGCACCTGCCCTTTAATAAGTAAACGTGATTTCAGTTTAGATAGTTTCAGTCCGAATTCAGTAGTTTGCTTTCAAAATCAGCCCTAACTGATCTAAGAAATGATCTGAGTCCTGCAGGATGGTCATATTAAAGTCTGTCTCTCAGGGCATTATAACAGCACAGGCCAGGCATATTTGTAAAGTGTACTAAAAGGATACCTCCCTTGTGGAACATCAGTAGCCACTGTCCTCCAGGCAGAATATACTCCATCCACTACTGTGGTGAACTACATATACCTGCTGGACACGCCCCCTGCTGACTGCTCCTGTGGCTCCTCCCAGTGACCTTGGCTCCTCCCACAGACCCGGGTATAAAGGAAATTGAGGCCTCAGCCCTGCCCTCACTATCCAGGATGTAGTATGGTGGTCATTTACTGCTTGTTCTTTCTTCCATTCAATTAAAATCCAATAACTCGCCTCACGTCTCGGGAGAGTTATTGATGGTGCATCAACTACCTTACCGGCGATCCCTTGATTAGACAGTTCTGAATCTAAACAACCACGTTTCACTAGATCCCAGGCCACCTGACTTTCTGAAAGTGTGCACCATCGGGAACCTAGTCTTATACCTTAATCATTAATAATAATTAATATACCCCATAGCGACTCTTCCGCTTCAACTGCCTTTTTTCTCTTCTTCATGGAATTTATTCTGGCACATAAGGGGCACAAAGCCATGCTGACTATCACCAGCCAGAATACGTTTCTCCGTAAATACTGTCTCGAAGAAGCCTCTCCAATAACTTGTCCAGTACTGACCGAAGACCCACTGGCCTGTAATTCAAAAGACCAGCCCTATTACATTTCTTGAACAAAGAAATAACATTTGCCATTCGCCAGTCACCCCACACTACTTGTGTGGCCAGTGATGACGCAAATGTCATGTCCAAAAGCCCAACAATATCTCCGCTCGGTTTCTCTAATTACCTGGATTGCATTTCTTCTAGTACCGGCGAGTGGTTTATTTTCATGTGTTCACAGTTTCTAGTTCGTAATTCGAAGCGTCTGCATGTCCCAGCACACCTGTTTTGCTTTCGCTGTATTCACATTCATCAGGGTCCCGTTCACTGCTGAAGCAAAGGATCATTAATGACCTTCACTGTCTTCTTGCACTCAGACGCACGCTTACTACTTTATTTCTTATCTCTCCCACTCTCTCTCGTCATCCTCCTGTTTTTAACCTACCTCAAAGTCACTGCCGTGCCTTCTCATTTTAATTTTTCTAAGTCGATTGTTAAATCCCTCCTGTCTACATTTTGACTTTCTATAGCCCTGTCTGATCCTCCCTTCCCAAACTTAAACATATTTCCTTCTTCATCTTGTGGAGGTGTTTCATATCTCTTGTCAACCAGGGTTAATTTACGGGGCCGCCCGTTTCCCTCCTCAAAGAAACAAGCCAAAGCTGAATCCCAGTCAAATGCTCCATTAACGAAATCCATATTTCTGTTGTGCATTTGAAACAACATATCGCTTCCCTAATTCGGCTTCCACATTCCTATTCAATAGTACCAATTAAGTGCGTACTATATTGTCTGCTGGTATCCCAGTGTAAGTTATGTCGGATAACTGTGCTCTACTGTTTAGAAATGAAGACACACGGAGAGATTTGTTAACCGACCCATTTCTCTTTCCAGCATCAGCATGGGATTGACTGTTCACTAGTCCACCTGCCCCCTCTTTGTGCTGGGCCTCCTTCCTGTACCCAACTAAGAAATCCTGTCACATCTAATCCTTTTAAACAGAGGAATTACCAATGAGTATCAGTGAAGTTTATGTTGCCTTGATAACAGCGGGGTTGATACAGTCTAGGCAGCTGTGGAAAATCTATCTTCCGATCTGTCACTGTCACTGCGTGATGTTTTCGTTTTGGTGATAGGAATTCTATACAGAATACTCTCAAACGAGTGTTTGTTCCCTTCCTAGTTCTGAGTTCCACTCACAGTCCATTAACTTAAAATCCCACGCCGAGTCGCCGCTTTCTGCAGCTGTGATAGTATCACAATCTCCCTTTGTTTAAAACGTTTTCCTTTTACTCTCTTTTAACTGACTATGAGGACTATGAGCATTTTGAAACATCTGAACGGCTAAAAGTCCGAACGTCATTCCTCCCATTGTGATTGAATTGACTTTATTTCTTACAGACATGAGGAATATAATCTTTAGGTTATGTCTCCTTCCAAATGTGCAAAGTGTCACTCCAGTAGTCTATATCAATTTACATTAAATACAACAGTAAAATACTCAAATGAACGTGAGTTAATCAGTTTGATGGCCTGGTGGATGAAGCTGTCCCAGAGCCTGTTCGTCCTGGTTTTCATGCTGCGGTACCGTTTCCCGAATGATTGTCAATTCTCTGCGATAGTTTGGAAATTATTCGTTTCAGGGTGACCAGCACATGATTGTTTGAATTTATGACATATTTGCCAAACCTACTAATTTTGTAACTGTTTTACTCAAAAACTCTGCTAAATTGCAACTGGAGTGAGCGTTATGTACACAGATGGGCATTTAACGTAAAAACATACTTCATTCCATTCTTCAGTTCTTGTTTGAATTTCCTCTGTGTCAGTGAATAGATACAAGTATTGGTGCACACACTAAGAATTTGAAACATTAACCCAAATTGCTGTAGGATATATACCGGGGAACTGAAATATCTGTCCTGGTAGTAGTAATTTTCCACTTTCCATTTCATGGAATGCGCTACATCGGGCATCCAAAATAATATGAAATTAGCTGAAATTGCAAACAATAAAATCATCGGTTTCCTGTGGTTTTCCAACTCGGTATCTTTCTGATTATCACTGCTGTTCCGAAGCCCTCTCCGGACTCTATTTGCCGCAATGATGTATCTAACTGTTAACCAATTGAATACCAGAATTAAGCCGATTGGTAGCAACGGTGTTAAAATGCTATCCAGTAATTCGATTCCTTTCCCCACGGGTAAAGTAGCGTACTCATGTGTGCGGACGCAACGCCAAGACACGTTGTGAATGACGACGTAAGATTCAACAGCAAAGTAAAACAGGACACATCCCCCACAGCTCACTATAACCACGGTCGCCATAACTACCGTCGCTGTTCTCTTGGTGCAGTATCGGTCGCCGAACTTTCGACAACATATTGCGATGAAACGATCAAAGGTAAAACTGACCGTAAACCAAACAGAACAATCCGTCGTCACAAAATAAAACACAAGTGTCACTGCGCATACAGGAGTGATGAGCAAAGATCTGTAATAAGTGTAGATATTGTTGGTCTGTTTTTCTAAAGCGACAACGATAACCGCCATCATATCCGCTGTTGCCATTCCAACCAGGTAATGGGTGATGCATTTGGAGAGTCCGCATTTTCCCCGAGATAGGATCACAATGGCTGTTAAATTAACTACAAGAAATTAGGAGAGAAAAAAAAAGGTCAACACAGTATTATCGTTACCTCCAAATGTCTGCATGCCCAACATTTTCCCAATGCTATGCACGGTACTATATTTTTGGAAGTGAAAAGCAGTAATTCAATTTGTGCAGACACTGTCCGTGCACACCGACTGGACGATAATGGACAGAATTAGCGGTGAGATGGCGACTTTCCGGCAGATTAGAATCGGGCACCTGATTTCCACGACTCGCGATACGGTGAAGTACTATCTCTCCATAAACAACACAGTTTCCATTTGTTGGAGTGAATTAGCAGAAGTGGTTATTTGTAATGCAAGCATGAGATTTAATGCATAAGTTATAATTTAGTGGTTTATGGATGAACTGACCTGAGTACCAATATTCGACTGGCGGGTCAGTTGAAAAATGTTTATGATCTTTAAAAGCATCCACTTTCGCTTCAGTGAGCCGAGCAAGGTGAATCTTTAGAACTATGACAATATCAGCACCGACGTATTTGACAAAATTAAATAAAAAGAATCACATAGAAAATATATGAAAACTGAACAAATAAACGAACAGATGCTTGAAACCTCAATTCTGGAAACAGATTTCAGACGAAGATAGCATCTGTACTCAGTAAAAGTAAAAGCAGTGCAGCGAAACGAAAGCAAGACGACGGCACCATACATAAAGTGACCAGCTCCAGAACTTTACCGGGGATACCGGTCGCTACAATTGCAGGATACAATTTGCAGTAAATCGCTGGATATTCCATAATCCGTTAGAGGCAGATTTCACTTGTACGGAACGATCTAACTGCTCAGATACATTGGTGACTGGTTTTACAGAGTTATATCCAAGTGACATCAATTCCACCAGCTACACAAACGCTTACATTAAAGTATTTTTCTCACTCTATCATATCCCCAAAGGGTGTTACAAGATATAAGCTTTTAAACAAAAGATAATATTAACGTTGCCAATGCACATTCCAGGACTTCGAACTTCAGCTTCAACTTCAACGGGACACATTCGCTCCTGACATTGCGGGCGAGACATTAGCTCGGCAGGTGAAAAAGAGTACGCTCTATTGAGGAGGAAGATTGGGTCTCTTTTTTCAGTCACATGTTCCAGTCATTTCGAGTCATTTGAATGACGAAAATCACAGTATCACCTGAAGACATGTATCACAATAAAACACGTTATACTTGTGTTCTGAGCATATAAAAGAGATCGACAACAATATTCCAGGAACGTTTGATAATAAAAAGTAACGCACCCACACGAATTTAGATGCGGTTTGTGGACGGATTGGTGAAAGTTCCTTTCTGGATTAGCAGAGAATGGATGGTTGATTCTTTGACTGTGAACAGTGTACGGCAGCGATTGCTGTCAGATCGGTTGTTATTTATCATGTAGTTAATGACTTAGATGTCGATATAGAAAACTAAAATCAGAAGAATTGCGGACGATTCCTAAGTTGGGGTCATTGTTACAGCCAGGAACGCTAACCAAGCTTGTAGTTTTATGTTGACTGGCTTGGAAATGGGTTGAAAAATGGCAGTTGTAATTAATACAATAACGAATGCTTTGTGAGGAAATATGCAACAGGTTAAGTCGCACATATTGAATATGTGGAGTGTAGTGTACAGTATTGAAAAAGATAGCTGGGGATACAGATCGGTAATTCCAGGAAAGGGATGTCACGGGCGGATCGGCTCGTACTGAGCTCTGATCACATTGGCCTTCGCAATCAGATCACTGAGCACAGGAGTTGAGGCGATGTGTTGAAGCTGGATTGGAGGGTATACCTGAGGAGAGCAGGTTGAGTGCATATGGCATTTTCTCCCTGTACTGACAGAGGAATGAGAGGTGACCTGATAGAGGTTTATTAGATAATGAGAAGCATTGATCGTGTGTATAGTCAGACGTTCTTTTATTCCCCAGGGCTGAAATAGATAACTCAAGGGGGTATAGTTTTAAGGTGCTTGGAACTAGGCACAGAGAGCATACCAGGGGTAAATTTGTTGACACAAAGAGTCGTGTGTGCATGGAATGCACTGCCGGCGGCGGTGGTAAAAGAGGATATAATAGGGTATATTAATATCCTTTTGGACAGTTACATGGCGCTCAGGAGAATACAGGGCTATGCGATCGTGGAAGTCTATGGAGTGTCTCGAGTATGTTACATATTTGGCACAACATTTTGGACCGAAGGGCCTGTAATATGCTGTAGATTTCTCTGTTCTAACCTTTGAATGAACCTACAACTAGAGTTCATAGGCATGGGGAGAAAGTTGAAACATGCAAAGACTATATGTAGCAGAAGCTTTTCACTCAGAAGGTCGAGCGAGTGCGGAAGGAACTGCAAGCGTATCTGGTAGATGCGGATTCAAT
>JAUOBT010000368.1:5764921-5777225 GCA_032362145.1 Hypanus berthalutzae
AATTGAACAAACATAATAGAGTCAATGTACCCTCCCCTCCCCCCCCCCCCCACCAATAGGGTGGGCAGCCAGTGTGCAAAAGACAACAAACTATGCAAATACAAAAGAAAAAAACAATAAATATCGAGAATATGGGATGAAGAGTAGTTGAAGGTGAGTCCATAGGGTGTGCGAACAATTCAGTGTCTGGGTGTGTGAAGCTGAGTGAAGTTTATTTATTTACTTATTGAGATACAGTGTGGAATAGGCCCTTTGAGTCACACTGTCCAACAACCCTCGATTTAACCCTAGCCTAATCACAGGACAATTTACACGACCAATTAACCTAACCACTGGTCTGCCTTTGTACTGTGGGAGGAAATTGGAGCACCCATTTGAAACCCACACCGTCATGGGAAGAGCACTCAAGCTCTTTACAGACAGTTATCCCCTAAGTTCAAGAACCTGATGACTGAGGGGTAATAACTGATCCTGAAACTGGTGAGAGCCCTGAGGTTCTCGTACCTCTTTTCTGATGGCAGCAGTGAGAAGACAGCATGGCCTAGGTGGTGGGAGTTCCTGATGATGGATGCTGCTCTCCTACGACAATGCTCCATGTGTTCAATGGTTGGGATGGCTTTACCCATTACGGTGTGGATCGTATCCAATAATTTTTGTAGGATTTTCTGTTCAAGGACATTGCAGTTGCTATACCAGACCATATACTCTCCACCACACATGTAAAGAAGTTAGTCAAAATTTTAGCTGTCACGCTGAATCTTCGCAAACTTCTAGGGAAGTAGAGGCACTACATTATGCTTTCTTCATAATGAGACTTGCGTGCTAAATTCAGAACACCCTCTATGGAAAGATAACAATGAGGAATTTAAAGTTGCTGACCTTCTCCACCTCATGACCCTCTAGTTTTCTACTCCTGAAGTCAATATTCAGCTCCTTGGTCTTGCTGACATTGAGTGAGAGGTTATTGTTGAGGCACCACTCAGCCAGATTTTCAATCTCCCTCCGATATGCTGATTTGTCACTACTTTTGATTCAGCCCATGATAACGGCATCATTAGCAAACTTAAACATGGTATTGTAGCTGTGCTTAGCCACACAGTCGTAAGTGTAAAGTGAGTAGAGCAGGGTGCTGAGCACACAGCCTTGTGGTGCACCTGTACAGATGGAGATTGAGGATGAGATGCTGCTGCCAATCCAAACTAACTGGGGTCTGCAAGTGAGGAAATTGAGGATCCAGTTGCACAAGGAGGTCTTGAAGCTTATTGATTAGGTTTGAGGAGATGATGGTATTAAATGCCGAGCTTGACAAAGAGCAGCCTGATGTATGCATCTTTGCTGTCCAGATGTTCCAGAGTTGAACAAAGAACCAATGGAATGGCATCTGCTGCACACTAGTTGTGCTGGTAGGCAAATTGGAGTGCACCCAAGTTGCTGCTCAGGCAAGATTTGATATGTTTCAAGAGAAAGTTGAAAAAGGAGATTGGACTGGATCGAACAATCTGGTCCATTGTTGAAGAGGTCAGATTGCAGTTTAGGCAGGATCTCAGTGTGAGTCTAATTTTAAATCTCAAACAAACAACTTTATGTAATATAGTAAGTATCACTCGAAGCAAAAAGGCACAAAAAAAATAACAATCCACTACAGATCTGTTCCTTCTGCTTTGAAGAGGTTGAAAGAGGTTGACTTGGAGAAACTAAAATCTTCAAGATCTACATTTTAAATATGTGCAGATATATTCAAAATGACGATTTAAAATCTACTATATAAGTTCAGATATACTGGATGCTGAAGCCAAAATTATGCTTGTATTATTGTTATAGAAGTCTATTCATATTTCAGACTTATTGGTATTACACGTCCATTCTTGAAACACTTACCTTGATCCCATCAATTCCCGGGGGTCCATCATCACCAACCAGACCAGGCTCGCCCTTTGTAAATAAAAAATAAGGAATGATTATTAAAGATGTCAGTTTCATTTGGTCATTATATAGTAAGAAGGTATTTTACAAAGCATGCTTTGTAAGCATTTGTAAAAATTACTTCACAAACATTGCATTTTCTAAATGTTATCTCACCCAAGATCAGACAAAGCTTCCAAACTGACAATGAGGAGGAGCAGCTGTTGTGATCTGAACAGAGAATGGCAAAGTCTGACACTTCCAAAGATATTTTAAATTATGTGCTGACAAAAGCCAAGGACTTTGCAGGCTCTAATAGGGGAACTCTTGAAATACAAGGATGTTGAATAAAACAAACCCATTTTCTGAAACCTTGATGGTATGTATTTTGTGCATTTAAATATACCTATCGTTATTTGGAAAACTCTGAGTTTTATATCAGTAAACCCTTGAGCCAAGGAATGGTCTGTAAGTTTGCTGATGATACGATCACTGCTGGCAGAATCTCAGATGGAGATGAGAGGGCAAGCAGGAGCAAGATATACCACCTAGTTGAGTGGTGTCACAGCAACCATCTTGCGCTCAGTGTCAGTAAGAGCAAAGAGCTGATTGTGGACTTGAGGAAGGGTAAGATGCGGGAACACAGACCAATCCTCACAGAAAGATAAGAAGTGGAGAGAGTGAGCAATTTCAAGTTTCTGGGTGTCAATATCTCTGAGGATCTAACTTTGACCCAACATATTGATGCACCTATAAAGAAGGCAAGACAGCGGTTACATTTCATTAGGAGTTTGAGGAGATTTGGTTTGTCATCTAAAACACTTGAAAATTTCTACAGCTGTACTGTGGAGAGCATTCTGACATGCTGCATTATCACTGTCTGGTATGGGGTGTGGGAGGGTGCTACTGAACAGGATCAAAAGAAGCTACAGAGAGTTGTAAAATTATTCAGCTTCACCTTGGGTGCTAGTCTTCGTAGTATCTGAGACATTTTCAAGGAGCAGGGCCTCACTAAGGCAGCAGGCATTATTAAGGACCCCATCACCCAGGACATGCCCTCTTTTATTTTTGTTACTGTCGGAAAGGAGGTAAAGAAGCTTCAGGAACGGTTTCTTCCCCTCTCTCACCTGATTTCTAAATGGGCATTGAACCCACAAACACTATCTCACTGTTTTTTTACTTTCTCTTTTTGCACTGCTATTTTTAAATGTAACTATTATATATATATAGTATATACTTACTGTAATTTTTTTTGCATATTTATCATATATTTATCATATTTGGCCTGCTGCCACTAAGTTAACAAATTTCACAAGATATGCCATTGATATTAAACATGATTCTGATTCTGATAACCATTTAAAGTATTTGAATCAGTGATAGAATTAAGAGGTGATCACAGAACCTTAAGTACAATCCTGCCCCAGAGTTGGTCTTGCAAAAGGATATAACTATATTATTGAAGAGCAACAGATTAAGGTAAATATTCCTTAATGCTACTAACTTGGTCACCAGAAAATGAATACTGAGGTGTGCTTATGGAGATTGAGATATAACTATTGTCAAAAATTTATGGCACCCAATCAGTCAGATTGTCTTTCTGACCTAGAAAGAGAAAATGTTGCAAATATTCAGCAGGTCAGGCCACATCTGTGGGATGGGTGGCAGAGTTAACATTTCAGATGGAGCTCCTCTCTCAGCACAGGGAAGGAGAGAAAATTAGTTTGTAAAGCTGCATAGAGGGTGAGGGAGAGGGATTCCTCTGTTAGGGTAAAACCAGGATGATCATGGGGGTAGGCTGTAAACTGGTCAGTAAATGGCTGGTAGCAGTCAGAGAGTGAGAACCTAGAGAAAAGAACACAGGAGATGTGAAATGCAGAGTTGGAATCATGCGCATGAGGTCAAGCTGGGCATGTCTTACACTTGCAGAGAAAGTTAATGGAGTCCCTCAACACAGACTGGGCCCTGCGGGTCACCATGTTCATGCCAACTTTTTGCCCATCTATGCTAATTCCATTTACTCAACCTCCAACCAACACTTTGGTTAGCACAACGCTTTACAGTACCAGCGACCCGCGTTCGATCCCCGCTGCTGCCCGATAAGAGTTTGTACATTCTTCCTGCAACTGCGTGAGTTTCCCCTGGGGCTGTTCCGGTTTCCTCTCACAGTCCAAAGACATACCATTCGGGGAGGTTAATTGGTCATTGTAAATAGTTCTGTGATTAGGCTCGGGTTAAACTGTGGGTTGTTGGGCAGCATGCAGTAGATAGGGCAGTAAATATCTAGATTAGATAGACAGATAGATAGTAAATAACTGGGACAAATTCTACATTCTTTTATTGAGGTCTTTGTGTTCTGACTGTCAATCTGTTCCCGTGAAGTCACTGATCTGATAACTTACTATCCCCATGCTCATTCAAATTTTACCTTCTCAGCGATTTTACTTCCTTTGCACCCTCTACCCACCCCCACATAACTTAACAAGCTGCTTTCCAGTTATGGGGAAGTGTCTTTGACGTGAAATGTTAACTATGCATCTCTTCCTGCAAATGTGGTCTGATCTGCTGAGTATTCCCCATACTTACTTCCAGTTTTGGCACATGGCCAAGTGGTTAAGGCATTGGTCTAGTGATCTGAAGGTTGCTAGTTCGAGCCTAGCTAAGGCAGTATGTTGTGACTTTGAGCAAGGCACTTAACCACACATTGCTCTGTTACGACACTGGTGCCAAGCTGTATCAGCCCTTGCCCTTCCCTTGGACAACATCAGTGGTGTGGAGAGGGGAGTCTTGTAGCATGGGCAACTGCCAGTCTCCCCATACAAGGAAGACTTTCCAAGGCGCAAATCCACGGTCTCTCGAGACTAATGGATGCCTATTTATACTTCCAGTTTTGTTTTTCAAGTTTTTAGCATCTCTAGTTATTTGATTTTCTCCAACTGAATCCCCTGAACTTTTGCTTTGGAAAATTATTATGGGCTAAGTTCTTGATAGTTTGATCATCAGGTTGAAAAACACACGGATAACTTACATTTTCATAATACCAGCCCTCTGGTACCAAACATATTCATATTGTGAAGTACTATTTGGGTCAAATTAACCTTTATAAATTTTTGGGGAAAAAATAAATGCGCATTAAATTTTCTATCTTTAGTTGGCTCCATAACCCACTTACGTTTGGTAAAGTGAAAAAAGGGTGGTGGGGTGGAGATACGTCTCTACTAATGGAGGTGAGAGGCGCTCCTTCCATCTGCAAGCCTGCGTTTCATCCTTGGGCAAGGGGTAGCACTTGCTTAGCCGCTTGATCAGGGTCACTTGGAGCCATGGGAGTAGGTAGTGGGTGGTTGTATGAGCAGCTGGTGCATATCACAGGTTCTGGTTATGCGACCATTGATGCAGGGCAGACAGTCTCTGAAGAGTATTGATAATGGCTGGGGTCACCTGTCTTGTAAAGACACTGCCTAGAAGGTGGCAATGGCAAACCACTTCTGCAGAAAAATTTGCCAAGAACAATCATGGTCATGGAAAGAGCATGAGTGTTCACATCATACTACATGGCACATAATGATGATATCATCTGACAAGGCATGTAATGATGATGCTGAATCTGAAATAAAGGAAATAACTTAACCCAAAAGAAAATCAACTGAGAATAAACAACTCCTAGGCTTTGTGAGCTAGGTTAAGTCGATGTTGATAGTTCCCTGCACTCCTTTGTTATTTTGCTTGTTAAAAGGGCCGTTTGTGACAATGGAAAAAAGGGCAGGTTTTACACTGACATTTGAAGAACAAACAGGAATTCAGGGAAATCCTCAATAAAATGTGGAGATTTTCTCTCCTGATGGCTTCCCTATGCTGTCTGAAGTAATGTTTTTGGAGTATTTTTCTATACTCTGAATTCAATTAGGATGAAATGCCACATTTTTGCTCACTCACCCTTTGACCCATGAGTCCTTGTTCACCTGCAACTCCAGCTGGTCCAATTGCACCCTGTCGGTCAGAGGATTTGAAACATAAGCATTAATTCACAAACTCAAATCCCTTTAGCAATGTTCAGTTCTGGACAAACCACAATCATTAAAGTATTGCTTTTTGCAAACGTTATCAATCTGCAAAAATTTAGAAAAATCATGCAAAGGCAATATTTGACAACATTTTTGTCATGACATGTTTTTAATCAGTAATTGACCAGTCAATATTGAGAGTTTATGAATATAAACATTGATCCAGATTTTGTGGTGGTGGTTAGCATCCGCCTGTCTCGAAGGACAATGGGTGATGATGATCATCACAAGCCTGGGCAGAAGCTATGGAGATCCTGAGATGCCCAGTTGTCAAGATCCCCCTCGCGGCCTCACCAGTGTAGTCCAAGGGCAAGTTTATGAAGCAATATGTTTGGCACCAGCTTGGTTGCAGGAGCTGCTGGAAGGATGTCCAATGACATCCAGCTGCCCTAGGGGTTCTACTCTGGATTGGCTGTCTAGGTTTTCTCCTGTAGCCTTCGTCTCTCCCAAGGCTGACCACAAGGTAATGGAGCTATTTAGCCACTGCTGCAGATTTTGTAGTCAGCACCAAATGCACAACAATCACATGTAACTTTAAACCTGATGGCATTCATAGGGAATGAGTGGAGTTCATCGTCCAAATGAGTGAGAATTACATATGAGTGGAAATGTCCTCTCAATTAATGATAAAGTGCAGTGTATGAAGTTGGAGTACAATGGTTTGTAGTATTCTGCACCTCATTTACGTTATCTGCAGTGTTTGAATTGATATCATTTTATTTATCATATTTTCTGATGATATAGGAGACTGTTTGGCTCATTGCAGCTCTCAGAGCAAACCCCATGTTTTTCCCCTGTAGTTGATTCTCTTTCCCAGGCTGATCAACTCCCCAACACTGCCTCCTACTTCCCCTTCAATCCTCTTGCAAAATACTTACATTGACAGAAGCACATATTTGATTATGGATTGACCAGCACTTCTTTGGGACATGGGATGAAACTGATAGATGTGGTGCAAGCCAACACGTTAATGGACGAACAAGCAAATTTCACTCAAGCAGCACTGGACACCAGGATTGAAACTAGCTCACTGAAGCAGCTCCAGTGGCTGTGCCATCAGTAGATTTTGCTCCATCTTAATAGACTGTTAAGAATTGCTATTTGTGTTTCTCTGTGAATGCAGAGTCCAGGCTTAAGAGACAGCTACCTGTATATCTCATTCACAACGAATTAGTGACTTGAGCAATAAAACAACATCCGTGGGACTTGAACAGTATGAAACATTCGCACCTTCTGGTAAGTTGGAGCATGCTCGGATGCAGCAGCCTTCCTGCTTCCAACCAAGGGCCGTTCTGTGTCTTTTTAGCAATCGCAAGACCCTGTTGGATATTGGTAATGTAGAATAGTATGAGTCCAATTCACTGGCTCAGTGGTGACAGGGACAGTGGGGGAGCTGTGTGGCTTCAGTTGTGGCCTGGACCATTCCTCATGCCTCAGGGCCACGTGCTGCTGTTGCCGAGGGAGGAGACGCGGGAGCTAGGTCTGTTGCATTCCATGCTGGCCCCTCCCATCAGTGCTGCCCTCCAGTGTTCTCTTGGAAGGAGACAAGCAGGATTGCGTTCGTCTGCTGCTACACTATGTGATATGAGGAACTGCTGTGGGCTTGCTCTTGCAGAAACCTGGCTACTGGACAACGTCCAAGCACCATCAATCTACGGGTCGTGGCACTCAGGGACTTGGGCTATATTATTAGTTTCTAATATTAGTTTTTGTAACTACTGTGTATTTTTCTGCTAATTACATTTGCGGTATGCGCTGTCTTCTGCGTGTGTGATTGTTGCTTCTGTGTTTTGCACCTTGGCTCCAGAGGAACGCTGTTTTGTTTGGCTATATTCATATTGTATGGTGGAATGATGATTGAACTTGAACTATTGGATATTATTCCTATTCCTACAGCAACCTAATGTTAATTTATTCTTCTTTAGTATTACACTGTAGGATAATAAATCATCCAGTGAATCTGATGAGTTTATAGTGATCACAGACAACAAAAATCCAGTGTATTTAAAGGGACCAAGGAACAAAGGGTTTGACGAGCTTAAAAGGGAAGAGGGAGTGGGATGCCTGTGCATTTACAAGGAGCAGCGGGATGGGTCTCAATGGGAATGTGGCCCTGGTGAGCTAAAACAGGGCCCCAATGAGTTTAAAGTGAGTCCAGGAACAAGGGGCCTAGTAAGTTTACTAGGAAACAGAACCAGTAAGAGGGATGCTGAGCCATTGGGTTTTTCAAAAAAAATTGGATAGCAGGCCACTAGAGTTTTTAATATTTTATTTTCCATCAAATCATTTAATTCTGTGTTGAATTAAATCTGCAACAACATATCCTGAGAAGAATTTTCCCTTCTACAGTAAATTCTATCTTTCTGCATTTAACTACATAGTGTAAAATCTAATAATCCAGACCCTCATGGCCTAATAAACCAGCACCTTCACACCTAATAATCCAGCACCTTCACAGCTTTATAATCCAGCACCTACATGGCCTAAAAGTTAGGACCTTCACAGCCTAAAATCCAGCACCTTCAAGGTCCAATAATCTAGCATCTCCACAGCTTTATAATCCAGCAGTTTTATACCCTAACAAACCAGCACCTTAATGGTCTAACAATCTGACACCTTCATGGTCTAATAATCCAGCAATTTTATGGCCTAATAATCAAGCAGTTTTAAAACAGCATCTTCACGGCCTAACAATCCAGCACCTTCACGGCTTAATAATCCAGCACTTTCATGGCCTAATAATTCAACACGTCCTCAGCCTATTAATTCAGCATCTTCATGGCCTAAAATCCAGCACCTTCACAGCCTAAAATTCAGCACCTTTTCAGCCTAACAATCCAGCACCTTCTCGGTCTAACAATCCAACACCTTATTGGCGGAAGCAATGGCAAGCAGGCATATTTTCCAGACTATATGGTGATTCCTACCAATGTCTCTCTATATTTAAAACTTTTTTTTCCAGTATGTAGCACAGTATTATAACATGCAACAGTAGGGGTAACATAGACTGATAACTTCAAAGGAAATAGGCCCCTGATGAGTTTAAAAGGAACAAAGAAACCAGGATCCAGTGAAGTGAAAGGAAACACGTGGAATAGACTCTGGCAATGTTAAAGTAAACACTATCCATAGGGCCCTGGTAATTTTGAAGGGAGTATGGGAAAAGGGGTGTCGGTGAGTTTAAAGGGAGGACAGGAAACCACAGCCAGCAAGCTGAATGCTGATTGGCTCGAATAGAGTTTGGAATTGCTGAGCTGCAAAGTTGCTGACATCATCACAGTAATTATGGAGGTGCTGAGAGTCTTACCTTTTGCATCACCACAAATTACAGCCAGAGTTTAGACCACTTGTATTGTTAGTCATAACATCACAAAAAGACAAACAGACTGAGTGAGCGTGTGCAACTATGACAGATGAGTTCATAGTGGAGAGAAAGAAAATCTGCAGTTGCTGGACATATGAGCAACACACACAAAATGCTGGAGGAACTCAGCAGACCAGTGAGCATCAATGGAAAAAAGTACAGTCGACATTTCAGGCCAAAACCCTTCGGCAAGACCAGCTGAAGGGTCTTGGCCCGAAGCATCCATAGATGCTTCCTGGCCTGCTGAGTTCCTCCAGCATTTTGTGTGTGTTAGAAAGAAAATGATTCACTTTGGATCAGAAAAAGATAAGAAAGGTCCCATAGTTGCTTTTTCATAGTTGCATTCAGTTAGAAGCTGTGGGTGAGCAAAATGATCCAAATATCTACAGATCAAAATCATTAGTATTTCATGGACAGGTATAAAATGAAAACAAGAAGTCTAATAGTTTTTGGCCTTTATCTCCAGATGGTTGAAGTTCAAAAGTGAAGAAATAATTCTGATCCCATCTAGAGTGCTGTGCTCAATTTTGAACACAGCCCCCAAACATCTGAAGACGTTGCACAGATTCACTGAATTATAAACAAAAAAGTTAAATTATGTGATCAGATTGGGTAAACTTGGCCAGCAGGCCTTTGAGTAATACATCTGAAGCCACTCAAGTGAGATTTTTATATATAAAGAAAAGATTTCTGTGCTGAGCAAATGCAGAAGGATTACTTACAATTAAATTCATAATTAAGAAGCATTTTATCATAATGTTTTGAATTTCTTCTTCAAGAGGTGTAGATGCCAAATTAATAGATATTTTCCAGGTTGGCTTATCACAAGGATATCAAGCCAAGTGAAGTTCATTGTCATTTGACTATACACCTGTATACTGTTGATGCTACTGTATACAGCAGTAGACGTAACACACAGTAACTTAGGAAACCAAGGATAAAATCTACAGATGAATTATGCATAAATAAAGTGCATCAATTAAAACATTGTTAGGTACAGAGCAGATTAACCAGTGATGTGATGCGGCAGGGAGTTCAGAAGCCTGCTGGCCTGAGGGAAGAAACTGATTCACAACCTGCCCGTTCATTGCATCGGAGTCTCCTGCCTGATGGCAGAAAGTTAAAGAGGACGCTGGATGGATGGGTGGGATCCTGGATAATACTTAGGGTCCTATGCACATAGTGCTCCTGATAAATGCCCCTGATTGATGGTACAAATTGGAATATGAAGCTCATAACTGGAATTGATGTATTGAAGAATTGATTGGTGAAACCCTCTCTGAATGGTGGAATGATCCCTCAAGTTCAAAGCCTCACATTCAACCTGCTGGAGAGTTCAATGAGTGCAAAGTAAGAATATTTTAAGCTACATTTGTGTACATGCCAGTACTTGTTTTGTTGATGAACCACCATAAATAAAAGTTAAATGAATTAATTTGATAATTGTTATTTAAACATTTCCACTGCTGCACGTTTTGCATCTGGTGCAATATAAACTTTGCCTGCAGCTATTACGCAGGCTGCAGAAGCAGAAACTTAGGAGCTGGCAAATTCTTTCAGATGGATCACTCCACAAAAAAAAAAATCCATTTAGGATGGCAGATTTAACTGTTTCTGTTTACAGTAAATATTTCTACACTGATTACTTCTCTAGTTTTAGTTTATAAAGTTTAGAAATGGGCATTTTTCAAAAACCGGTTCCTACAGTATTACCTGATGGAAAACAGGTGCAAATTTAACTAACTGCAAAGAAAGCACAGAGCAGAGAGGGCTATTCTCAGAAAGATTTGGTCCACTTTCCCTTTCCACTAAAAGTTTTTCAGGAAGAATGGAACCTGCTGTAGTAATTCTGGCTTATTCTGTCCAGCTGCCCAGTTGGAATGGGTTTTAATGAGAGAGCCAGTCTTCAAAACAAAAGCCTCCATTATCCTTGGAACTTTCTGCTAGAATTGATTAGAATGTCATACCTTTTCTCCTACTTCACCTGGGAGTCCAGGCTCACCAATAGGACCAGGAATCCCCTAAAAAAAATAGGAAGTCATGGTAATCAGACTCAATGTGCTGTCCAGAAGAATTATTAAATGAGAAGTTGATAATAAAATATATCAGTTGAATATACAAGTTGAAACTAGTCAATGCAAAACATCAAAACAAAATAACTCCTTCTCTACTCTGCTTGTCTGAGAAAAAAAACTTCATATATGCTAAATCTTCATGCAAAACCTCCAACGAAATCTGGGAAATAGGGGTTGACAATGAGTATTGGAAGTGAGAGAGGAAAGGTTAGGTTTTCAAGTGGGCAGGTAAGGGAAGCTTTGTGCATCCAAGTTCATCACTGACCCCCACAAACCTGCACGTGATCCAGGAAGGGCGTTTGGGGCAGTAAGTCACCCACAGTGATATCCTGCTTTAGTTGAGACATTACAACTATTTGTCAAATTAAGTGGATGCATTAAATCACAAAATACACTTTTAAAACAGAGCAGGCAAGCTCTCACTTTTCTATATTACCAAAATTACTTATGGTCATTTTCACTAATCTGCTGGTGGTTGTAATTTATGACTGTTTTGTTTCTTACAGAAATGATACTTCAAAAGACCTTTACTGGCTACAAGTTGCTTTTGTAAAGCTCTGAGGAGTAAAGGGTATTATAAGAATGCAAGTTATTTCTTTTTTTCTCTCATGTTTCCCAAGGGCCTTATTTCATTTTCAGTTTTTCCAGATTGAGAGGTCAACTTGTACTCTGGAAGGAGCTGTTGGAGAACTCTCTCCAAAGATGCTTTATTCCATATGAACTTTGTGGCATGATACACCATCAATAACTCTCGGAGACGTGAGTCAAGATAGGCTTTTATTGGCTGGAAGGAAGCACCGTCAGCAGCAAGAGACCACCACACAGCATCCTGGAGACTGAGGGAGGAGCAGTGCCTCCAATCGCCTTTATACCGGGATCTGTGGGAGGAGCCACAGGAGCAG
>JAUOBT010000368.1:7901304-7913811 GCA_032362145.1 Hypanus berthalutzae
GTGTGTCTATAAGAAAGGATGGAATTGTGGGCATAGTTCTGCCCATTTTTCCTAATACTATATATGTGTACTAAAGGCTGTCAGAGCTAGAGTCCCCTGTGGAATATGTTGTATCTTAAGCAGAGAACCTTATAAATAGTATTTACGTAAATGGGGCACTATTTCATTTTCAAAGGACTTGCTTTTTCTAAACCTCTTTGTTGCAATAGCTCAGCTATTGGAAATACTGATATTTTTTAAATGCCCTGATATGGGAACTTGGAATACTCAAGGTGATTTTGTTTTGTGTTAAGTAGTACATTGTTATTTTGATGCTCCTTAAACAGAGCAAAAACAGTGTATTCTCAAATCTAGCTGTTCTTTAAACATCTGGCTAATGCCAATTATATTATCAATTGGGGAGTGGTATGTCAAAATAGCGGGTTAGGTACACAAAGACATTTTGTTTTGAGTGCAATGATCAATCATTAGCCAATTTTAAGTTTTTATTGTATTTCAATTTCAAGTACCGGTACAACTGTATAATTTAGAGTTATTTAGCTTATGGATGTAGTGAAGAGTCTTAATTCTGCAGTCCCCATTGTGGGGGTTTGAATATCTATAGTATCTTTGTATCCAGCTGTACCAATAATTGCAGGGTTTCCCTTCGACCTCCAGTATGTCTGTAACACAGGCCATGGAGTGGCTGATTGAGCATGCAGAAGATCCAGCAATTGATGCACCATTACCTGTTCCTGGAACATCTGGAGGAAGGAGAGCAGCTGCAGAAGAGGCAAAGCCAGAAACAGTTACTGAAACTTCCAAGCAAGATGACCTGACTGACATCTTCAAGAGAATTAGGAGGAAACGGGAATTTCGACCAGAGCCCAGAGTGAGTAGGATAAATTCTTCCCTGATGCTGATGTCATAAGGTTTGAATGTTGAATGTTCCTTGTGCATAGTATAATTTATATTAGTAGGTGTGCTCACTGATGTGTAGGTGTGCCACAGATGTGTTACAGGTAGTCATTTTTCCCTCAGTCAGTTGTAGGCTTTGAAAAGCTCTGTATTCCAACTCTTTGATGTTTTAGCTGGCAAAATGAGGAAGGTGGGGCTGCAGACTGCTGTGTTATTGAACAAAGATGTGTAATGAGTCTGGGTACTTGGTCAGTGTTTAGAATCAGCTGCTTTAATCCTACTCTTAATCCTCTGATCACTGCCCTATGACTGTTCATTACACAGGTTTTCAAGCCTTACAGATTTGTGGGAAATGGAAAGGGAAAGTCAAAAATAAAATTGAATCATGTTGCCAAACAGAGTTGATGGAGGCCGTATGTAGTGACATTTTAGTGATATTTCACAACTGTTTTTAAGATTCCTTTTCTGAGTGCTGCTAAGCAACACTAAGCATTAATCCTAAACAGACTGTGAAAAGATTAAAGTAATGTGCTTTTTTTTTTGAAATTATCGACTTAAGAATGTAATGTCAAAATAAGTGAAATACATGTTGTGAAACAGTTGCCACTCAATTTGTATCTCCTTTGATAGGCAATGATTGCTCTCATGGAAATGGGATTTGATGAAAAAGAAGTAATAGATGCGTTGAGAGTGAATAACAACCAACAAGATGCTGCTGTAAGTACCAGTGGGGCAGATAATTAAATGAGATAAAACATTGTCTTATAAATGCAGAGTGGTTGATGTTTGGAATGTGCTGCCAGAGGAGGTGGTGGAATTTGATATGCCTACAATGTTTAAGATGCATTTAGACAGACACTTGACCAGCAAGGTATGAAAGGACACAGTCCTGATGCAGAAAAATCAAATTAGTGCACATCGGTCAGCAGACATGGTGAGCCAAAGGCCTGTTTCTGTGCTGTACAACTCTGACTCCAAATACTTGTACCTAATTATATTCGTTTTCACTGGATTCATAATTGCTTCACTGATTTCATCTAAACCATGAACAGATTGTTTGACTTAAGGGGGTGGGGAAGGTATGATGTTTGTGCAAAATGAGTCACTGATAATTTAAGCAAAGGTGATACGCTTGTCTTTGTGAGTCAGTATGAGGTATGATACTGTATCCCTCTGAAGAGGTAGTGCATTCACTTGCCATGATATTTTTCTCTGTTCTGAGATAGTGTATAAAGTTTTATTTACTGCTGTTCCTTTTTGAATTTCTTAGTAATACCAACTGAAATAGAATAAAATTTAGTGGTTACAGCTTGGCTGCTGAGAGTTGGTTTGCTGTCTCAGGAGAAAATGAAAGCTCTCACCAATGTAATGATTAGTAATAATGGTCAATATGGTAAGTCCTGTTGCAAACCAAAATGTAGCAAATGGCTGGAACTAGTGGAATATTGATAATGATGAAATTTTAGGTCAGTAAAGTTTTGTTAAATTATTCAGACTACTGAAAATCACATTCTTAAAGCATTTCAGCCCTTTGCTCCCGAAGGAAATATTTGTGCAGATTTGTTGTTTTGTCCTGTTATTTAAGCTAAGATGCTGTCATTTTTCTTTTTCTTCCTCATCCACTTCTCCCTCTGCATGCTCTCCACCCTGACCCTAAAGTAGTGCTTACATATTTTAAGTGAGATTACAGCTTGACCACAGAGCCTATGAAGTTTAGTAAATCTCATGAATTAAGTTTAAGAGTTTTACTTAAACGTTGAACCTCTCAGTTTTATATGAAGAGGATGGTTGCTGAAGTAGTAGTTTGAAGAGGAGAGGCAGCTGTGTATAAATCAGGTCAGCTAGAACATTACAATTTTATTTAGAGATACAGCATGGAACAGGCCTTTTCGTCTCAACAAGCCACATCACACAGCAGACCACTTATTTAACCCAACCTAATCACAGGACAATTTACAATGAGCAATTGACCTACTAACTGGTACATTTGGAATGCGGGAGGAAACCAGAGCACCTGGAGAAAACCACATGTTCACAGGGAGAACGTTGGGCAGATCCACAACTGCAGCTCCCCTGGCTGGAATGAGGAGAATGTTTCTGGGGATTTCTGAGACACTATAATTGTGATCATCTTTTAAAAAGGGAAAAAAGGGATGAAACGGTTTGTAATAATTACAGGTTTCCCTGCTGTCTGACTCGGAGTCATTGAAGAGATTCAAGATTAAAGATTACCTTTATCTGTCACATATACATTGAGAAACATAATGAAATGTGTTGTTTTACATCAATAACCAACATGGTCAGAGAATTGTGCTGCTGGCAGCTCACAAGTGTCGACATGTTTCATCAAGCAGTGTGACACCACATCTATATAAAATACTCTATTCCAATTTGTTATGGCAAGATATTACAAGGTAAATGTAGAAAAGAATGTGAGAATATTTTGAAAGTTTTCTCAAAGTATAAATATTTCACGGAATCCTGTGGATCCTTAGACAGTGACTTCTTAAAATATATTCACTTATACTATAAGGCACCTTCTGCTCCTCCTAAGGCAGATTCTGTGAGACTCACAGTAGCTATATCAGCAACCTTTAGAATCTGCACAACTGGGCTCAGATCTTTTGACCTTGAGGACTACCAAAGAGGAAGAAAAGATGCTATAAATAAGTTTTCTTCCAACTAAAACATGCCTGGAATATGATTTGACTGTGGATGCCAGCTAGATGTGTCTACCTTCATCATTTCCCAATTCACACCAGTACTTTTTACCTATCACCTTAGAACTTGATCACCTACGTTGGCTTGTGGGTATATGATGCTTTAGTTTAAAACTAATTTCCATTGCTTGGGCCCTTTGCTGTCTACAGCCTCTCGGCTAACAATCCTTCTGGATATCCCCAGTTGAAATTGCCCAATGCTGATCAGCCATTCCTTCACTCTGTAAGGACCAATGTCTGAAATTTCCTCACTGAACCCCCTTATTATTTCCTGCTTTAAAATTGCTCCTTAAATCACCCGTTAGCAAAAGTTTTGTTGTTGACCCTGAATTTGTTGTGGCAAAAATTCGTATAACCTTTGAAATAATCAGTCATTTTATAATATTAAAGGTGTAAAGTCTTGTAATTGAAAGATTCTCAATCTGCAAAATTGAATGGTTACTGTACCAATTGATCTGCAAAGAATACAGTTGTAACTGATTGATAATGAGCAATTTTCATCATTCAGTGTGAGTGGCTGCTGGGTGATCGAAAGCCTTCCCCTGAGGAATTGGATAATGGCATTGATGTGGAAAGTCCATTATTTCAAGCCATTTTGGACAACCCTGTAGTACAGCTGGGACTGATTAATCCTAAAACACTGCTTGGTAAGTTTCCTTATAAAGCTTTGCTCTCATGAAAAAGTAGAATTTCAAACTGTTACTTTTATTTTGACTCCTTGTATCTTTTGCAAACAGTTTTTCCTCTCTATTTGTCCTTGCTGTTTCTCCCGGGGATGTTAACTACATCCAAGTGTTTATTTCCATATTTTCCTTGGAGTCTTATGAGTCTGATTAGGTTCAAGAGTTGGCCATTTGATCTTCAGATCTGTTCTCTTGTTCACAAAAATTGTGGCTGATTGACTTAGAGAGTTGAACACATCACCACACATCAAAGGTAATTTCACTCCTTTGCTTATATTTAAAAAAATCTTTCTATCCCTGCCTGAAATACTCAAAATGCTATTTCCAATGCCTTCTGTGAAAAGCTTCAAAGGCATAATGCCCACTGATAGAAAATTTTGACCTCGTCTTCTTTAAATAGGCAAATCCTTGTTTTAAACAATGATCTCTAGTTCTAGATTCTTCCACAAAAGGGGACATTCTTTCTTTGTTTAATCTGTCAAGACCCCTCAGGATTTTGCTTCCCCCACCAGTCACCTTGCTCTTTTAATTTACAGAACAGAAAGGCCAAACCTGTCCAATCTATCCCATAAGATAATCAGTCCATTCCAGGTATCAGTCTGGTATAATGTTCTCTCAACTGTTTTCAATGTGCTTTAACACATTTCTTAATTAAGGAGACCAATGCATAGTACTCACTCATAATGTGCAAAGGTATTTTGATCTATCTGCACCTCTGAACTCTAATCTCTAAACAACCTTCCCACCAAATTGGAGAACTTTACACTTTTCTATGTTCTGCTCTTCAGATCGTTTCCCATTCACGTAACTATATCCTCTGAATCCTTCTGTGTCCTCTTCACAATTTGCTTCATCAGCAAATTTAGGAATCATCACTTTGGTTTCTTCATCCAAATAATTTATATAAAAAGTTGGGGTTCCACTGTCCTTGTGACACCACTAGTTAAATCTGGCAACCAGAAGAAGACTGTTGGTAAGGTTTACCTAGTTAGTCTCTGCTTTTCACATGCAAGATGTAATGAGCCACCCTCCCTTGTGAACATGTATATTCACATAAGAGGCTAAATATTAACTTGCAGCAGGAACTTTGTCTGGGATGTCTCTTGTCACTAGGTTTCACTTCCATAGCCAATTTAACAGTTGCATGACTACATGTAAATAGTATTTGAAAATAATTAGTACTTAGTTGACAACTATAACTTCAGTTTGCTGAGATCAGTGACTCAGGGATTTATAAACTGTTTAGTGAGCAGTTCTTTGTATTTGTTACTATAGTATTGATGCCTTGCTTTGCTGCAAAGCGTGACATTGACATAGTCAGATGTTCTCGGCACACTTTGGAAGGTTTAAATGTTCCTCAAACCCTGCGGATTTGAATATTATATTTCTAAAAATGTTGCAGCTATGCATGGATGTTCAGTGAGCAAGCTGACTGTGTGACTGTGTTACTGTAATGGTGTGGTTACCCTTGAGCAAATAGTGAACTTTATAAACAAGAATGAAAACCTCAGTGCAAAGCTGCATAACAATTTATCTGTACAAAAATAACTTTCCCTCTGGGGTTCTTTCGCAATAGAACAATAGCTGTGATAGAACTGTCAATTGCCCATGGCAGCTGTTATTAATGACTGATTCTTTTAGAGCAGCCTAACTTGTTTTTGCTTTTGTTAGGTAAATGAGGAAAATGTACTAAAGAATTCTCATAATGTGTGAAGTATAGCTCCTTTTCTTCGAAATATCTGTTAATTCATTATATTGTATTTGCACTGTCTTGATCTGGGCAGTAGGAACATCAGGCCTATGGACTTTCCAAGTATGATCAAAATTCTTGTACTTTTCCTGCATGGTCACCTCCAAGAATCCTATATAATTATCTAACCAAGAGGTGGAGAAGTCTGTCATCTAGTATTGTTTGTTCAATCCTGGCTTCAAAGGAGGGTGAAATTAATTTCTTAAACAGTTCCTCTGTTGCTAGGAAAATAATTTTGACAGTAGTCTCTCATTCAGTGTTATTTATGTAAAAAAAATACACAGACTCCTGTAATTCACATAACATTTGATTCTTCTTTGAATAGATTCTGGCAATGTGCGGACTCTGAGTGAATTGTGCCTTGCTTGTACTTTTACATCTTGAGTTTGCATACAACCTTGGCTTTTTAGCAAGATTTGCAGAGTTGTTGATTGTTAGTTTTGGAAGTTAGTTTGAGGCTTCTGAGGGATATCAATATTTTTGTAAAATGGCATAAGGAGTTTAATCCATAATGTGAGATTATGAATTTTGAAAGCACATACACTGTGAATGGTAGGGTCTCAGGAAGAATTGAGGAAGAGAGACTTCAGAGTACATGTCTAGAACTACTTGAAGGTAGTAATGCATTGTGATTAGAAAGCATTCAGGATATTGGATTTTGGGTGTAAGGGCTGTGAATTCGGAACTAGGGAGGTTCTGCTCCAACTTGAGAGAACCCTTGGCCAGACCTCAACTGTATTACTGCATGCGGTTCTGGTCACCAGAGTATAGGAAGGATGTGTAGTGCTGCAGAGAATTCAAAGATTAGCCTGGATATATCCTGGGATGGAGTATTCCAGTTATGATGAGAGAACGAAAGTGGTTAAGAGGAGACACGATTGAGATACATGAAAGGTATAGATGGAACAGTCACCAGAAAACTTTGCTCAATATCAGAGGTAATTAAAACAAAAGGACACAAGTTTAGAGTAATGGAGAAGAGATTTGGAGGGGTTATGTGGGGGAACTACTTGGATTCTGCTGTCCAACAGTGTGGTTCACCATTCAGATATCGTGATGAACTCTTGAATGCTTTAAGTATAGAGGGCTGTGGACTGGGTGATGGGGTTAATACAGAATGTTGCCCACTAGTCACCATGGACAAGTTGAGCCAAATGGCTTGTTTGAATTGTATATGATTATGATAAAACTAGTGAAACTAGCATGATCTTTTAAGTTCCTTAGAGGTTGCTTGCTACTTGCTTGTCATTTTATTCACTTAATATTGAGCAATAGGATCTTTAAATCATAAAGGAATGTACTTCACTAATTCAAATTTTAATAGTTTTTAAAATAAACATGCATTGTAAAAATAATATACCACAAGTTGATTACTTTTTTCAAATATGTAAAATATATTTAACAGCAAGGACAGTTTTAGTCAAATCTTTCTTGCGATTTTTAAAGTAATCTTTACTATTCCATTGTCCAGAGTTTTGTGTTGTGCTGCAATTCACTTCCCCTTTTTCTCTTCTTCCTTTAAACCACCTTCCCACTCCCTATTCCATCCCCTGTCCCTTTTGCTTGCATTTGCAGCTTTTGAAGATATGCTGGAAAATCCACTGAACAGTACTCAGTGGATGAACGATCCTGAGACAGGCCCTGTGATGCTACAGATTTCTAGAATTTTCCAGACATTGAATCGTACGTAGGACTTCCCCTTTTCTCCCCTGACACAGGTGCTTCCAGCTACACACCTGCATTGTTGGGTATTATTTTCTGAGAAGAGCAATTATGGATTGTTCACTGGTGGAGCCTGTTTGTACTTAAAACGTGAGAAGCTTGCAACTACATCCACTTAACTACTGTTGCCTTTGGATCTAATGTTTAAGAACTAAGGTATTTTAATTTAAAGGAATAGTTGTTAGTAATTGCACAGAATTTGAGACATAAGAGAACACTTATAAAAACTAAATTTACAATGGTAATCCCACTTTGGGAAAAGGGCAACAATTGTGTTGTTTGGCATTTGGACGTTTGTGAACAGCCAAAGAACAAAGGGTAAAAAGCTTGGGATACACTAAACAGATGTTTACTATTATTTGAATTGCCTTGGTTTTTGAACTCTATACCTCTTTAAAAGGGAGCGGACGACTTTGATAACAGGTGAACTGTACTGTTCCTTCAGAAATGCACCAAAGCAAATGTGGAATGACCTTAATGAGATGTTTGAAGATCTTGGTTATCGAGGTTGTCAGTCCTTTGTGAGAACCTCAAAATTCACAGCAGCACACCATAAAGGAGACAATCCTGGAGACAGTAATGATGGCAATATTGAAAATGTAATCATTGTAATTGAATAAGGTTTTCTTATCACATCTTTTACTAACATGCAGGTTTGGCATTTCCTTGCACCCTGTAACATGAGGTCCATCATTCAAAATACTCACAGTGCCAAATAAGTCGATTTTAGAGTAAATAATACTTCTCCCACTGCTTTTTTTTAAAAGAAAAATTCATACAGTAATGAAAGTACATGGTTCCTTTGTAGCTTTGGAAGTTCTTTTTCACTATAAGGTACTGAATTATTACTGCTGTGTATAAGAAATCTTTAAATGCTGATTTTTATAGATCACTCTATTTGGAGAACTTGTACAGTTGAGTTTTACTTGTGATATCCCTGGGTTTTCCATGCACCAGCTTGTAACATCTCTGGGGGACAAGGGGAAAAATTAAAATCCATAATTATTGTGACACACAATGATGAATCCATTCAATGAAATTGACGATTACCATGAACAAATGAAATTGTTTTGCTTTTAAGCTAGTTTTTCCAGTGGTGAGATACTAAAATTGGTGTTGGGGTTGAATGCTGGAGCAGTTATCTGTATATGAAAAGGAAATGCTTTGGCTGCTGGGGTTTAATGTTACACCAGAACATCTGTAAGTGGTAAGATTTGATGCACTATCAAAATAGAGACCAAGCATAAGAAGTGCTTTGGTCCCCATAGAGTAAAATCAGTTTTTGCTCTGAAAAATACTTACAAAATCACTAAACGTGAAGGCACAAGCAGTTCTTCCTGTTGTGCCCGGTTGAGTTTTATAAGTGTTCTCCTTTCTTTAAAATGTGTACTGAAACTATCAGGAGGTACTGATTCACAATGTTAATTTGTAGTTTGGAGTGTGAGACTACCAGTGCTTTTAAAAATAGACTGAGCAAAGTGAAAAGTCTTTTCTGCATTTATATTGGGTAAAAAGATTATCGAAAGGTTTTCATTAAAATGGGGAACTGGTTGCCGTTTTTTTTTTGGAATTTAGTTGATTTTCAATTTTCTACTGTTTCATTTGAGAAGATCTTCTCATCCTCTCCACTATTACAAGGCAGACCAACTAACACGTCTCTATTGATATGGAATAGATTGGGTAGTTAGGGAAATAGCTTTTACTGCCTGAAGTGCAGATTTAAGGTGGTATGGAGAATAATTGCAATGCAGAAACTTCTAGCTATAACTAGAGGAACTGAAGTACTTTAATTGCATAATTGCTTACATTGGGTTATTTTCTGCCTTTCCTTAATTCTAAATGTTCCAGGGATTCTGCTTAAGGTACAAATTCATGGTTCCTAGCATTTTTGTGTGCCCTGCTGAAAATGACAGACTTTTTAATGTGTAAATCCAATGAATAGTATCAGTAGGTATTTTTGGTTCTTGCAGCAGAACAATGAAAGGTGATATCACTGCATAGCACTTGTGTGTAATTAATTTCTCAATTGTAGAAGTGTATAGCTTTATGATATGAAACTGATTCATACCACGCCAACCAAATAAGCAATTAAGAATAATACCACTTGCCAGGTCTTGATCCGCTACATATTGAATGCTCATCTTAGGAATTCTCATGTGGAGAGGGTCATTTTATCTCCACACCCTGTCAGGTTGAATGCTGAAGAACTGGATGAAAGATATTATCCCTTTCAGTGCTATCACATCCTTCATGACATGATGGCCAGAGCTGGAGCAGTACACCAGCTCAAACTTAATTACTGTATAATCTTCACCATGACCTTTTATACTTGCTGTTGCCAGCATTGGAAAATACTCCACTTATCATCATCACTTTATTGCTTAGCTAAGCTGTCTTTTGGGATCCACCAACCAAATTGCCCTACCTGGTATCTTACCATTCGTTGGGTATTTCCCACTTTGTTTGCACTCCTCCAAAGACATTACCTTGCACTTCTACAGATTGAATTCCACGTCTCAGTTTGTTAGCAATTTTTCATTTGTGAAGGAACAAAAATTCTCTGGAGAATGACCTCATTTAACACATGATGTGCTTACTGAGCAATTGCTATTTGTATTCTGTCTGTGATAGCATACTGAGGGAAGCAAGTAATTCAGGTTATCAATGCTTCAATTCTCAGTTTATGCTTACGGTAGCTACCATATACCTCAATACGTACACTGAGAGATTCTTTAAGATATATGTGTATGTGAAAGAATCTCTCACTACTTTGTTGAAAACGGGGCAATATAGTCCCTTCACTTGTGGATGTGCCATTCATTCACTTCCAATTCTAGAAAAGATAATCAAATGATCACCCTACCTTAATCACCCTGCATTAAATGATTATAAATAGTAAACTCCTGCTAAAGACCCATGCAAAATTATAGAAATTTGAAACTGAGTCCAAGTTTTTTGCTCATCTGTTTGATCTGGTACCATCTTTTCGTTAAATGTAAGTTTTAAAAAAAATAGCTCCTCTAAACTGCCTTCCAGAAGAAGTGTTTTAAGCATGTCATCACTGAATGATTAATTTGCATAAGGACTTTGAAATAACGTACCTTTTTCTGTTGTTGCTAGCACTCCATTTTATACAATTACTCTCCCATTACTGCCATTTGGATCATGAAATTTCCCCCTTACAAGCTTCACAAATAACTATCCAAAAGGTTTGAGATTCGGAATAAAATTCAATCACAGAATTTGTGTGCGAAAGCAAACTAAATGCCTTTTTTTCCCAACTTGTGTTTCTTGATACATGTGTTAGATGATTTGGCTTTGTGGTATGGAAAATTGTGATGCAGCCTGTTTATTTCTGGGATTGCAACTGCCAGCCGGTATGTTGGGTTGCCTGACCTTGAGTTTGTATTGTTTAGATAAAGGTAGAGCTGAATAAGGAAAATCAAGACATAACTAGACAAATAATTTAAAAAATGATTCTACTCCTGTGGAGACAAGGTAACCTCCCAAAAATTGTAATGGCTCTGTTTCCTTCCTTTCAAGTGATATGTAATAGAAAATATTCAATGGCTATTGATATGTAGACTCTTATTTCCGAGTTATGCTTCTTTTAAAATGTAAGTGAGTCACGCCTTCTGATCTGTCCTCATCTCTGTTTGCGTTTACCATTGCACAGTGCAGATTTCAAGCTATTCGGAACTGCTGCCAAGAGCTTATTGCAGCATCCATTTGCAGAAACAAACATTTTTAAAATTGACTAATGAAATCAGAAGGAAAGGAAAATGTTGCTAATCCACAGTGCATCTGCAAGCTTGTGAAAAGCAGATTAACTGAAGAGCCTTTTTTCACTTTTAGATGCTGACACCTTGATAGCATGTTTTCCAGTCCTTATTTGACTTCTAATATTATTTATATTCTACCTTTTTAAAAAAAAAAGTGATTCCATTTTAAGATTTTTAGCCAATGGTAATTTATTTGTTATTATTAAAATCAGCTGCGTGACAGATGGAGGGATTTTTTGAATTAGGAGAAGTTATTTTTAAATGCATCTTACCTGTTTTTAATAATTCAAATTTGAATGAGAGTTTAATGGCAAATGACCATATGCAATTTTTTAAATGTAGACCTTCAGTCTACAGATTTGTGGGTTATGTTAGTAATACAATGTAATGCCTGTATTGAGATCATTATGTAATGTCTGCATTGAGGCTTAATGGAAATGGAGTGACCTTTAGCGGGATTGGGCACTTATCTTGGTTAATGTGATATCAATGTACAGAACTACGTGCTAGAGAGTGGGTGGTTTGACTGTAGCACCAAGAGGTGGAAAAGTAAAGGATGTGGGATGGTGAGAATCGGTGTAGGTTGATTTATACAGTGGCAAAAAGATGTGATTTAGTGAACCTCAAATAGTAACTGATCACTGAGAGTGCCATGCTGGAGTCTTCTCATGCTTGTTTTTTTTACTCCGTTCTTTTCCAAACATACTTAAGCAAAGCAAGGCCTTGTTCATACTGCTGGTCTTTCACTACTTCTATTCTTGTCTGCTTTTTAACTGTTACAACCAGCAATAATATAATTTCCCTCATATCTTCAAGGCTTCAAGTAAATGCAATCTTCCAAACTTGCATTCGCACCTACCACTGCAGATATGCCAGCTCCCCATGTGATACTGATGTTTTGTTTTACCAGATCTTCAAGAGTCACAATATGGGCTCAATATTACCACTTGTTG
>JAUOBT010000368.1:8988003-9008945 GCA_032362145.1 Hypanus berthalutzae
GTTGTGAGTGCCTGGAATAACTTGCCAGGGATGGTGGTGGAGGCTAAAACATTAGGGGTATTTAAGAGCCTCTTGGACAGGCACATGGTTGAAAGAAAAATGGACAGTTATGGATTAGTGTGGGTTTAGTCCTTTTTTTAAGGATTATATGGGTCGGCACAACACGAAGGGCTGAAGGGCCTGTACTTTGCTGTAGTGTTGTAGGGTTCTATGGTTAAGGGGGAAATGTGAGAGGTTTAATATGAACATGAGGGGACACTACCTCACTCGGAGTGAGAGTGTGGAATGAGCTGCTAGCACAAGTGCTGCATGTAAGCTCCATTTCAATGTTTAAGAGGAGTTTGGGTAGGTACATGGATAGCAGGGACATGGAGGGCAATGGTCCCAGTGCAAATTGATGGAAGTAGGCAGTTTAAATGTTGTTATGGACTAGATGGACTAAAAGCCTTTTTTCTGTGCTGTACTTCTCTATGACCTTTATTCAAGAAGGGCAGCAGGTCTCAGCCAGGTAACTACAGACTGGTAACCATAGGGGTAGGGAAATTACTTTTAAAAATTCCAGGCGACAAAATTAATCTACGCTTGGAGAGACAGGAATTAACCAGGATAGTCAGCATGGCTTTGTGGCTTTGTTCAGGGGATATCTTACGAGAAAATTTTTCAAGAAGATCACCATGATGTAGTCCATATGGACTTCAGGAAGGTCTTTAACAAAGTGAGGTAAGACGCATAGATCCAGTGCAATTTTGCAGATTGAGTCCAACATTGGTATGGTGATCAGAATTAGAGGGTGATGTGTGAGCTTTCAGATGACACAAGAGTTGGTGCTGTTAATAATGAGGACTGTCTTCAGCTATGGAACAATATTGATCAGTTAGTGAAAATGGGTAGAGAAGTGGATGATGGAATGAAATCCTGAATAATGTAAGGTAGTGTATTGAGGGAGAACTTGGTGAACATAATAAATGGTAGGATCTTATAAAGTGGTGAGAAACAGAAGGACTAGGGCACAACTGTTTAAGGATTCCTGAAGGCAACAACACAGATACTATAGATAAAGCGATTAAGGAGATATAATCAGAATCAGGTTTATTATCACCGGCATGTGACATGAAATTTGTTCACTTAGCAGCCCCAGTTCTATATAATACATAATCTAGCAGAGAGAAAAAAAAACAAGTAAACCAATTATGTATATTGAATAGATTTTTTAAAAATGTACAAAAACAGAAATACTGTATATTTAAAAAAAAGTGAGGTTGTGTCCAAAGATTCAATGTCTCTTTGGGAATCGGATGGCAGAGGGGAAGAAGTTGTTCCTGATCCTGAAGCTGTTACTTTTCTCATTCACTGGGGCATAGGATATAAACACATGGAAGTATGGTATAACTACAATACTGTGCAAAAGCCTTAGGCACATATCTATACCTAGGGTGGCTAAGGCTTTTGTACGGTACTGTGTTTGTCAATGTGGAGTGGAGTGTGAGCTTGTAAATCTAGTGGGAGCAAAGCATGTTGGGAATGGTGAGAATGGAGAGCTGATGGAGGGGTGCAGGACAGGTGCCAGAGAAGGAGTGCCAGGGGTGGAGGGCAGCATGGGTGTAGACACACAGCCTTGAGACACCGGGCAGGGTCATTTGATTCCAAACAGTTGGGTTATTGATCCTTACAGGATGGCTCTCTGGTGCTTCCATTTCCCTACTCCCATCCACTCAGCACATAATAGAGACCCATGACTGAATCAGGTTTATCGTCGCTCACACACGTGATGAAATATGTTTTTCTTGTGGCAGCAATACATAAAATTACTACAGTATCAAGCAAAAGCCTTCGGCACTCAGCTATATACATGTGCTTAAGACTTAAGCACAGTCCTGTATTATACCTTTGCACAAGAAAACTACTACAAATCCGATATTGCACTGTACCTGTTGGGACGCACTGAAATAGAGTGCAGTGTGTTGTCTAATGGAGCTGTAATAGTGTCACCAGCTTGGGACACTGAAGTTTTCTGGTCATGACTACAGCCCCACAAGCTATCAGCAAACAAACACTGTAGCTGAGAAGATACATTAATACCCATTTTTCATTTTTAAACTGCTCACAAAAGCAATTTTAGACTGATTAGATTATAGGTGAAATCACATCCTTCAGTTAATTAACTTAGACATTTCTGTTCATTATTTATCTTCCTGTTTTTATTAATTTTCCAGTATCAAACATGTGCTTAATAATGCTTCAATTTGCTCTCCTTTAACAGTACAAACTAGAACATCTGGGTGCAATTCAGAATCTCTATTGGACAATCATACACAAAAAAAACTATAAGCACCTTGCACTACATTTTCAAAGGAGTAATTAATTAAAGGAACACACATAAAATGCTCAGGGAACTCAGTAAGTCAGGCATCATCTATGCCTGTTCATTTGTTCGCTATGTGCCATGTCATATGTTCTTTCCATGACCAAGATTGTTCTTGGCAAATTTTTCTACAGAAATGATTTGCCATTGCCTTCTTCCGGGCAGTGTCTTTACAAGATGGGTGATTCCAGACATTATCAATACTCTTCAGAGATTGTCTGTCTGGTGATAAAGATTGTAAAACCAGGACTTGTGATATGCATCAGCTAGGCAGTGACTATACAAGACTTTAGCCATATCATACAACAAAGCACATAATGAATGAACGAGGATAGACTTAAGGATCGAACTGGTTCTCTCAATGGCGTTTCTTTTCAAGAGGAGGTTTCTTTCCTTGTGCCCATTTGTCAGGTCAAAACTGCTCTAATGTAATTACTTGGCCAACTGAAGCTAACTTGAACCCAAAACACCAAAAGTACTTACCCATCAACATGTCATTAAGTTGCAAGAGATACTGATGTTGATAGGAGAACATAACTCCTCACTATTTCCATATATTAATACAAGTATAATGCTGAAGAACATAGCCAAAAGATAATCAAGGAAATGATAGCTAATTGAAAATGTCATTTGGCTGGGGGACAGGGAGCTGAAATGATCTTCTGATGTTGTAAATTTACAACGCAGTCAAACATTTTCCAGTATTTGAATGCCCAGCTCATAACTAGAACTTCACAAACCATGTAAAATCTGAAATGAAGCAGTAGCGGTGATGAGAGAAAGTGAAGCGATCATGTTAAAGCAAGGTAATCAGTTTAAAGTTTCCTCTATTTTACATGCCTTTTTCTCAATAATCATCTTCTACTTGGGTTCTCAGTATAATTTTATGAGATACTAAAAAAAGGGAACAATAGCTGTCCAACTCAACCCTGCAACTGAAGTACCTGATCTAGTAAAAGTGGTAAGTAAGCATACCTACTGTAAGATCAGAGTAACATTTTCACAGAAATCAGATTGTAAAATTACATTGCAGCATGCTTTTCAAATTTATTGCAAAATAAACCTCCTGAAATCTGCAATTTTCTCTCTGTGCAGTAAAGCACAGAAGATTTGCACAATATTCTCCATTACACATCTGATCATAATGCCCCAGGCACATCCATGGCCTGTCATATATGCAGGCCACTTGTGCTGAACTAAATTGGCACAGCACTGCTTATGTTTATGCATGCTTCAGCAACACTTAAAGAGGAGTCCCTATTCCCGTACTCAGAGCCTGGTTCAGCTAGATCTCCTGTAACTACAATCATTATCAGGCAATACCCCAAGCATACTAACTCATGGTCGGCACCTTACCCCTTCTCTGCCTCCACCTTCAGTGACAGCAGCACCTCCTGCATTAACTTGCCAAACAGGCCGCAACCCACACTTGATTTTCCTTCTGATCCTCTAAATACCAACACCTCCCAGCTCACTCAGCTCTTTTTCCCACTCCTCCCACTGACCTCTGGTAGTGGATCTCTGCTCCCACCCAATTATCACTCAGTGCCACCTCTTGCTTACTAATCCTCAGCACCCACAGCTTCAACTCCAGGCTGTGGCAGGACACGGGGCATCTTTCACCCTGCGACATCGATTCAGTTTTGCTCTTCACGTTGGATCTCTCAAATATCCTTAGTTCTTACACCCCTCCCATTGAGCAGATGACACATACCACCAGGTTCAAGGACAACTTTTATCCTGCTGTTATACGACCATCAAGGGATGTCTTAGTACAATAAAAAACACTCTTGACCTCACAATCTATCCCATAAAGGCCTTGCACCTTATTGTCTGCTACACTGCACTTTCTCTGTAACTGTGATCCTTCATTCTGCATTCTGTTACTGTTTTCTCTTATAAGGTCTCAATCTACAGATATGATTAATTAATTTACTGAGACTCAGCAGGATATAGGCCCTTCTGGCCCTTTGAACCACGCTGCTCAGCAAGACGCTGATTTAATCCTAGCTTAATTATGGGTCAATTTACAATGACCAATTAGCCTGCCAACCGGGAGGTCTTTGGATCATGAAAGGAAACCGGAGCTCCTGAAGAAAAACTACACAGTCTCAGGGAGAAGGTACAAACTCCCGGGTTGCTTGTACTGGAAAGTGTTGTGCTGACCACAAAGGTACCATGCCGTTTAGATGGCATGCGAAGCAAGTCTTTTTCACCGCAAGGGTGACAATGATAAACTAATTTACTAATTTTACCTTTCAGGCTGTGGTCTGAGTCTGATTCGACATCCCGGGGTATCTATATATGCAAATGAAGCTAGGCAGTGTGCAGAATGAGTTTCTAGTTTGTAACCACCTGTGCTGTGCCGCCTATCAAGGAACTTTCTACTTCACTTTGTACCACAAGTACTTCACTTACACCTTCCTGACCTGGTGGCAAGTTTATTCATCTCAGTACATTACTGCAAACGGCATAGGAAAAGGTACTCCAGTACTCACAGTTGTGGCATACTGAATGTCCTTCCAGATGGAGGTATCCCTGGAGAGATCAGAGGCCTCAAACAGGTTCTCTAAAATCACCTCCCCAATCATGTCATGTCTGGAGAACCTGTCAAAGTCATACACGCTCAAGTGTAGCTTTCTGTTGGTGAGTTCCTCATATGACACTGGAAACTGAAAACTTTCATCGAATGTAGGATTGAGCGTCTTTCTGTGAACTCGAGTCTGGAACTTCCTTTTCCGATCGGGTAGAAGGTAAATTTTTACATATGGGTCCGAGCTTCCACAAAAGTCCTTTGCAGGCAGGTCAAACGCCTTGAGGATTGTAACAATCAGCATTTCATTCTCATAGTCGTATTTTAGCGTGAAGTTGATTTTCCCGCAGGTTTTCCCAGCTTCTTTCTTTGTATCTTCAGAGTCCATAGATTTCTGTTTGTAGAGCTCTGGTTTGATCCGTCCAATGCTTGTGGCCTGTTCTTTGTATGGTAAGGAGTCAGTGCTGAAATCAACACTGGACACATGCATCTGCCTCGGCAAGTGTCGCTTAAAAGAGCTGTGCCTAGAGAAAATAACGAAAATAAAATCACTCAGTGGTAAGGGCAAGGTTAAAGGCTTTGCATTAATATCACAGCTTTCACAAGTTAAGGGATTCTACAGGTGATAAAACAAACTTTGAATGTTGTTGCCTTCTCATTCTCAGAACTGCAGCAGCCAATAGGAGCACAGCAAAACCTCACAAACTACAAAGAGGAGATAATCAGAAAGTGGATTTTCCTGATACTGGTTCAGAGAAACATATTGGCAAATAAATTGGGGAGATTTACAGGGGCTTCTTTGAAATAAGGGCCATAGATCCTTGATGATTTAACATCGTATCTGAAAAACAACACTCTAGATCAGGGATCCCAACCTTTTGTATGCTATAGAACCCTACCATGAACTAACGGGTTCGTGGACCCCAGGTTTGGAACCCTTGCTCTAGACATTGCTTCCTTCAAGGCGTCCTTTTAAACTTATCTTTTAATCAATCATCTGGCTTGACGGGCTTAGAGTCTAATTTTCTTTGAGTGTGTTCCTGCAAACATTTTTGAGATTTTAACACATTGATTCTGCTCCATGAAGTTATTGTTGTTATTGAATTAATTTACAGAAGGGCTTTGATGCCTTGAGCTTATGGAAAGTAAACAGGATGGCGAATAATATTTCAGAAGCTGAAACCTGAGGCATATTATTGCATGGCAGAGCTGTGTTGCCTTTACAGAGAAAAGATGGTATGAGGTCAATTTCTCTGCTTCTACATTCGTAAATCATTTAGTCCAAGAACACTGCAGAAGAAACCAAGTCTAGTCAAAAATAAACCTTTTAGATGTATGTGCCATCTTACTGCAGTGAAACATCTTAAATCACTGCGTGCATAATAGATTAAGTCTGAAGTCCAGAAAATTTTACATAGACAGATGTGATAGCCATGGCAATCAACCAGAAATGGGCATTAGAGAGGAGAGGACAGTGGGTACATTTTCAGCAACACTGGCTAAAGTAGTATTGCCATACATGGAAATATCCCTTCACCCTTCTTCACCTTGTGCCCCGTTCTAGTACAGGCACCCAACCTCCTACCTGAAGTTATATTGAAAATATTCCAAAGCACATCAATAATAATGATATTAGAAGTGCTTATGGAATATAGAGACATGAGGAATTTTACACAAGGAATTTGAGAAAAATATGTGAAATATAATCACAAATTGAGACAAGAGGAAGCAGTCTTACAATCTTCAGGCCTTTGCTAATCTTTCAAATGTGTAAGCAAACTATTTTAATTTTTTTTTCTTTTCCTTCAGACCAAACATGCCCTTGCCACTCAATTGCACCCATGTGACCAATTAACCTACGAACCTGTATGTCTTTGGGATTTGGGAGGAAATCAGAGCACCTGGAGAAAGCACACAGAGTCACAGGGAGAACTTACAAACTCCTCACAGGCAGTGGGAATTAAACCCAGATTACTGGCACTGTAATAGCATTATGCTAACAGCTACACTACCTTGCCACCCCTAAACAACACACTCTATATTTTTTTTTTGTGTTGCGTATCTCAGTCAGTTGCCGCTTTTTAAATCAGCACAAGCAGGACTAATGGGATTAAGGGATTGAAGCCGGTGCCCTCGGAAGCTGGTGATCTTTCAATGACACGGTGCACTCTCTGGGTCATTATGTACTTCAGCAATCACACCATCTTCCAGTTTATATCAATGAATGAGCACAAGGATCAGCCTGGGCTGCAATTTGGTGAATCGATGACCCCGGTCTTCATGGGTAGCCCCGTAAACTCACATCAGAGCAGTAAACAAGTACGACACTAAACCAGGAATTATATACACTGTTCTCCATGAGCAGGTCTGATTCACATCAGGAGGACTCCAGCCTCACTGAAATCAGGAATGCCGACCTCAACGACTTCAACAAGGTCCCAGTGCTCAGCAAGCAGCGAGGTCAGGTTCCCAATGTTGACCACTGTCCCCTGACCCCCACAGAGAGTCACACAGCATGGAAATGGGTTGGTCAGCCCAACTTCTCCATGTCGATCATGTTGCCCAGCAAGCCAGTCTCATCTGCTTACATTTAGCCTATAGCCCTTTAGCTCTCTCCCAAACATATCTTGTTGGCTCTTAAATTTCACTGTTGTCTCTTCTTCAGCCAACAACTCTGGCAGCTCTTTCCAAATACCCACTACCTACTGAGTGAAGAAACTGTCCTTTTAAAATTTTCAACTTCCGATCTTCAACCTGTGCTCTCTTGTTTATAACACCTCCTTTCACCCTGCCAATGCCCCTCATGATCTTATGTAGCTCTATCAGGTCTTTCCCTCTTTCTGAGAAAAGTCTGTTGTAGTTGTCAGGCCTGTGCAAAGAAACAAATAGGTAATGTTTTCCACCATCAAACAGTTCAACTGTTCTCAATGTTTGGGCCCTAAACTGTACAACCGTTGGGATACTGAGACAGGGTAAAGCCAAAATGATTGGCTGGCTAAGAGGAGGAGACAGATGGTCGAGAATCTGACTAGTTTGCAAAGCAAGTTACCGAAGTGGAAATGTAACCATCAACCTCTCCCATCCAAGTTAGAGTACCGATCATTTAGTGTGCTAGTTGGTTCCTGATAAACACATGAGCTTGAAACATGAGGGGCACAGAAAGGGTTAATGCAATAAGGCTTCTTCCCCTGAAGAAGAGTGTAATTAGAACTAGAGGTCATAGGTTAAGAGTGAAAGGTGAAATATTTCTGGAGAATCTGAGGGGGGCAAGTGTGGAACGAGCTGCCGGGGATGTGGTGGATAGGGATTCAGTTGCAACATTTAAGAGAAGTTTGGATAAGTACACGGGCGCGATGGATAATGAAGGCTGTGGTACAGGTGCAGTTTGATGGGATTAAGCAGAATAGTTCAGCATGGACTAGATAGGCTGAAGGGCCTATATTTGGTCTGTAGTGCTCTATGACTTCATGACTGACGTCCCAAATGGATCCTGGCTAGGCATCTCTTAATGTCCATGGGGGAGGGTAGCTATGGAGGAGAGCCAGTGGATTGGAGAAAGAGCAGAGCTCTTGAAAGCAGGAGTTTGGAGCAGTTATTCATCCCACTGGTCACATGAATTATTATCTCCACCTATAAATGCTGTTTCAGTAAAGGCGGTTTATGCAGGAAAACTGCAAATTACTGGGCTATCTTTCTATCCTCTAATGAAGGCTTCCTGTTGTAAAGGTTTAAAGAGAGCTAATTGTAAGAAGGAAGGAAAAGAGAGGAAGGAAGGAAAGGGATTCTAAAGGGGAGGGCAGGGTGTGCAACCAGAAATCTTGGTACATATTCGGACCATGACAGAGGTAGGCAGATTGAGGAGATCCTGAAGAGACAATTTAGGGAGCTAGGTAGAAAGCTGAAAGGCAGGACTCCAAGGTAGTAATCTCTGGATTGCAGCCTGTGTCACATGCCAGTGAGGGTAAGAACAGGTTGATTTGGTAGAAGAACGTATGGCTGATGAAATGGTGAAGGGGGCAGGGTTTCAGATTTCTTGATCACTGGAACCCCTTCTGGGGAAGGTCTGACCTGTCCAAAAGGGGCATGTTACACTTAAACCCAAGGGTGAACAATATGCTCGTACTGTTTGGGAGGGTTTAAACTAATTTGGCATAGGAGTGGGATAGGGCTGAGGATGGGGCAGTTGGTACATAAGCAGAGGCAGTGTGGATTGAGAATGTGAGGAAGGACAGGCAGATGATAGGGCAAGACTGCAGTCAGTGGGATGAGTTGCAGTGTAACAGCGGAACAAAATCGAAAAGGGTGACAAATACTGAACTGAAGGTGTTATATTTGAATACATGCAAAATCCGAAATAAGGTTCATGACCTTGTAGAGCCGTTATAGATTGGCAGGTATGATGCTGTGGGCATCTCCGTGTCATGGCTGAAACTAGATTATAGTTGGGAGCTAAACATCCATGGATATACTTTGCATGGAAAGGACAGGCAGGTAGGCAAAGGGTGTGGGCTGGCTCTGTTGGTAAAAAAATTAAATCAAATCCTTAAAAAGAGGTGACACAGGATTGAAAGATGTACAATTGTTGTGAGTAGCGTTAAGGAACTGCAGTGTAAAAGGACCCTGATGCGAGTTATATACAGGCCTCTAGACAGTAGCCAGGATGTGGGCTACAAATTACAATGGAAGATAGAAAATGAATGTCAAAAGGGCAATGGGAGATTTCAATATGCAGGTAGATTGGGAAAATCACATTGGTGCTGATTTTAGATCCCAAGAAAGAGAATTTGTAGAATGCCTATGACAATGCTTTTTAGAGCAGCTTGTGGTTGAGCTCATAAAAGGAAAGACAATTCTAGACTAGATGCTATACAATGAACCAGATTTGATTAAGGTAAAGGAGCCCTTATGAGGCAGTGATCATAATATGATAGAATTCACCCTACAATTTGAGAGGGAGAAGCTGAAGTCAAATATATCAGTATCACAGTGGAGTAAAGGGAATTATAGAGGCACGAGAGAGCTGCTGGCCAAAGTTGATTGAAAGGAGATGCTAGCAGGGATGATGGCAAAGCAACAATGGCTGGAGTTTCTGGGATTAATAAAAAGGTGCTAGATAGATACATCACAAAGAAGTATTGTGGCAAATGGAGGATGAGCAATTGTGGCAGAATATGGAAGTCAAAGCAGAAAAGCAAAGAGAGGACGTATAATAGAGCAAAGATTAGTGGGAAGCTAGAGGATTGGGAAGCTTTTAAAAATCCACAGAAGGCTACAAAACACCCATAAGGAGGGAAAAGGTGTAATATGAAAGTAAGCTAGCCAATAATATCAAAGTGGATAACAAATGGGTTTCTTTTCAGATATGAAGAATAAAAGAGAGGCAAGAGTAGATATCAGACCACTGGTAAATGATGATGGAGAGGTAGCAACAGGGGAGAAGGAAATAGCAGACAAACTGAACAAGTACTTTGCATCAGACTTCACCGCAGTATGCCGGAAGTTCAAGAGTGCTTGGGAGCAAAAGTGAGTACAGTTGTTATGGCTTGGGAAAAAGTGCTTGGGAAACTGAAAGATCTTAAGATAGACAAGTCTTTTGGACCAGATGGACTACACCCCAGGGTTCTGAAAAAGGTAGCTGAAGAGATTGTAGAGGCATTGGTAATTAACTTTCAAGAATCACTAGATTCTGGCATGGTTCCAGGGGTCTAGAAAATTGCAAAAGCCACACTATTCTTCAAGGGAGGGAGGCAGTAGAAAGGATATTATAGGCCAGTTAACCTGACCTCAGTGGTTGGAAAGATGCTGGTTGATTGTAAAATATAAAGTTTCAGGGTACTTGGAGGCACAAAATAGGCCAAAGCCAGTGTGGTTTCCTCAAGGGAAAATCTTGCCTGACAAATCTTCTGGAATTTTTTGAGGATATAAAGCAGGATCGACAAAGGAGAATCAGTGGGCGTTGTTTACTTGAATTTTCAGAAGGCCTTTGACAAGGTGTTGCACAGGAGGCTGCTTAACAAGTTAAGAGCTCATGGTACTACAGGGAAGATACTAGCATAGATAAAGCATTGGCTGATGGGCAGGAGGGAAAGAGTGGGAATAAAAGGAGCCTTTTCTAGTTGGCTGCTGGTAACCAGTCATGCTCCACAGGGGTCTGTGTTGGGACTGCTTCTTTTCACATTGTATATTGATAATTTAGTATACGGAATTAATGGCTTTGTGGCCAAGTTTGCATATGATAGGTGAAGCGACAAGTTGTGTTGAGAAGCAGGGAGGCTGTAGAAGGACCTAGACAAACTGGGAGATTGGGCCAAGAAGTAGCAAATGGAACACAGTGCTGGAAAGTGTATGCTCATGCACTTTGGTCAAAAGAATAAAAGCATAGAATATTTTCTAAATGGGGAAAAATTGGAGGTGCAAAGTGGCTTGGAGTCCCCATGCTAGATTCCCTGAATGTTAACTTACAGGTTGAGTCAGTGGAGAGAAGGGCAAATACAGTGTTAGCATTCGTTTCAAGAGAGCTAGAATATATAAAACAAGGATGCAATCCTGAGGACTTATAAAGCACTGGTGAGGTCTCATTTGGTGTATTGTGGGCTCCTTATCTAAGAAAGGATGTGCTGACGTTGGAGAAGGTTCAGAGGACGTTCATGAAAATTAATCCAGGAATGAAAGGCTAATCATATGAAAGAACACTTGATGGCCCTGAGCCAATACTCGCTGAAAATTAGAATAATTAGTGGAAGAGGAGGGAGTATCATTAAAATCTTTTGAATATTGAAAGGCCTAGATAGAGTGCACGTGGTGAGGATGTTTCCTATAGTGGGGAGGTCTAGGACCAGAGGGCACAACCTTAGAACAGAGGGTTACAATGGAGATGAGAACAAATTGCTGGTCTAAACCCTGGAATTACTTACCAATTAGCACCATTTCCCACAACTATTAGAATCAGGCTTAATGTCACTGACATATGTCATGAAATGTGTCGTTTTACAGCAGCAGCATGTTGCAATACATAATAACTACAAATTACAGTAAGTATATATTTTTTAAAAGAAAATTAAATTAATAAGTAGTGCAAAAAGAGAGGGAAAATTACTGAAGTAGTGTTCATGGGTTCATTGTCTATTCAGGAATCTGATCGTAGAGTGGAAGAAGCTGTTCCTGTAACATTGAGTGTGTGTCTTCAGGCTCCTGTACCTCCTCTTTGGTGGTAGCAATGAGAAGAGGGCATGTCTTGGGTGATGGGTGAAGGAGAATAGAGCTTCAGGAAGATGGTCACCACCACATTCTCAAGTGAAATAAGGAAAGGCATTGCCAATGAAGCCAAGGCAACAGAAAATTAACAGAAGCTTTGAATTCATTCCTTAAACTCTCCAATCTCTCCCTTACTATAAGATGCGCCAAAACTCCATTTCTATAGTGTATAATATGGGATATTGAAGAGCTGAGCGTAGAAGATGGTATGACCAAAATACATTCTTTTACCAGATCCTGCAGCTCAGTTGTGAATCATTGACTCAAATGAAAGTCGACCAGTTGGCAGCTCAGCCCCTGACCACATGCTAGGACTGATACCAAGAAATGCACAAATATTCAATTATTGAACCAAAAATATCCGACCACAGCTCAGAATCAAGTTTGACATCACTCTCGAAGCCATCTGGTACATTCTGCTGCATTGAATGAGAGCTCTTCTGGGCGGTTCTGTCTATCAGCATTGCAGCAAAATATAAACTTCAAATCTGAACGTAAAGAATTTCGATAATATTGGGGAAGGCACATACTAAATTCAAACCCTTTGGTAATAAATCCCACACTGTGTGTCCATCTTGATTACCACTGAACAAAGTTGATTTATGTTTGCGCTCATCCCTAAGGTAGTTTGCCTTTGATTGCTGTTAACCAGATGCATTTTTTCTCTACCACCAAGAGTTAATGTGAAAAGTAACTGAGAGGCAGATGGACAGTCCCCCGAACCACTAGGAAAGCAGGCTGGTAGACAGCTGGCCCTTGCTGTAAGCTGGTTACTTAAACAGCTCACAGATGGAGGGGGAGGGGAAGAGAGGGAGAGAGAGAGAGACACCCACACACAGGATTATAGATATACAGACAGCAAAGCAAGGGTTATCACAGCACGGAATACAGTAGCACAAAGATCAAAGCAGAGGAAAAGAAAGGGAATTGAAATCTTGGTGGTTTAAATCTTAATTTGGTTTTGAAGCTTCTCTGCACCTTGCCCTGGGATTTAAGTATTAGAAATAAGAGAGGCACCAATTGAAGACCATTGGCCAAAGGGAGTGTAAAACTGAAAGTTCTGCTGAGATAGTGAACGGTAAAAGTCTCAAATGCACAGTCAGACAGTGCAGGGAATAGGCTTTAACTTCCAACAAAGGAAACAGGGCAAGTATGTGAAGAAAAATGAGGAATGTTGGATGGATTATATGAACAGGAGGAAGAGGGGCAGATGGTCTTTTTAGAAAGCGGTCAGAAGCTCAATGGGTGGAACAGCCTCCTTCCAAGCTGTCTGGTTCAATGAAGGGGCCTGGGGATCTGCTTATACATGACAACATGGATTCTTATCTCCAGGCAAATACTGGGAAGACAAACTGGAGTGGACAGACTCTTTGGCCCATTTCTGTTTCATAACATTCATGTTTTAACAGATTCTCTGAAGTAGATCTTTCATTTATACTATTTCCAATGAACTTTACTGTAACCAAAGGCATCTGTGGAGAATTTGGATTCTCCCAAAATGCTCAATCATTTGACTCATCACTATCTTCTGAAGAGCAGCACGGCGATAACTGCCAGCGACCCTACACAGACTAACGTTACAATAAACCCTTCTGTCAAGATTCAGAGCTCCACATTGACATTACCTATGCTCCCAAGTACTCCCAAGACACTGCACCATTCAATACAGAAACAAAAGTCGAGAATTTCCCAGAAGGCCACAGAGAAATTATAATTAGCCTGAATGAATGGCTTCGCACTGGGTCACAGGTAGAGCCTACCTAGTGACAGCTTGTCTCTGTGCACAACCCCGCAGAAAACTAGTCAAAACCAAAAGAAAATGGATCATTACAGACAGTGGTTTCAGTCTAACATTGAGGTCCAGGTGACAGAAGAACTTGAATCTCCCAGTCACTTTTAAACAGACCTTTAAAGAGGTTGCAGCCCAATATTCAAATTTGGCATGTACAATTGATACCATCTTGGAGACGAGCCAAATTGTTCTCATTTCTTTGTCAGAAAAGAAATGTCATTAAGTCCTTCTCTCAATGAAGATACCCCATGGTCAACTGGGTGGTCAACTTCAGGACATCCTCAAAGTTCCAAGTACTTTTGTTATCAAAGTACACACACGTTATACAAGCTTGAGACTCGCCTCCTCACAGGCAGCCACCAAACAAATCAACCCAATAGAATCCACTGAAATAAATGAATTCCGTCGAACACCCAACGTGCAGAGAGGAAAAAGAAACAAATCATGCAAACAATAAAAGTAAGCAAGTAGCACTCGGAACTGAAGTTCACAAAAGTATGATAGTTGCCGGCCACAGACTCAGCTCAGTGCAGAGACGAGTAAATCTCGCAGAGCGGCAAACTGAAGTTTAATGCAGAAACAAAATGAATCTCATGAAGCAGTAAGCTGAACCGGTCTGTCCCTTGCCTCTGGCCCTGACACCCTGGCCTTTTATATCTAGCCCAGTGCTTAAATCAGTCAACAGCGGGCCATTCCTTGCTCTCAGACCCAGGCCCTGCTGCTTCGATTCAGTGTGTCCCTGACCTTTCCAATTCAGTCATTCACTTTGTTCTAAAAAATCACAGTGCTATTCTAATTCAGGGACAGTGGTAACTTCAGCGAAGCAAGACTACATGAGCAGAGACAGAAGATACTGCTGATGCTGGAATCTACAACAACAGCCAACCTGCTCGAGGGACACAGCCAGTCAATCAGCATGTGTGAGGGGAAGGAAATGTCAGCCTTTTGAGATGGCACCCTCCATCATGACTGATGAAGGAAATTATTCAATGGACTTCCTTCTGGACAAGAGACAAAGTCAGTGATCATTGAATCTACAGCAAGCTTCACCCAGAAGCACATGTGGCTCTAACTCGGATCTAAGGATCTTGGCAAAACCTTTTTGATCTCCTTCCCATCTCCAGGTCAGTCAATGCCTGTACCCTATTGTTAAAAGTTATTAAAAACTACACACAAAGACCGATAAACAACCGATGTACAAAGGACAAATTGTACAAATAAATAACAAAAATCAGATAGAGCAAAGTAAAACATTGTTATTGCTTTACCTTGTTCCATCTCACTGAACTGTGTGATGACTCGATCTGGATGAACGGTATGCAAGATGAGATTTTTACTGTATCACAGGACAAGTAACAATAACAAACCAATTCTAATTCTAATTTCCACCATCAGCTTCCAGAGACAATGAAACACGGGTATCAAAGTGGTCTCACCAGTAGAGTCAACATCCAAGGAAAAAAGCAGCAAGACCTTAGTTAAGCAAAGCCATTTGTGGCAGAACGTGTCATCTATTTAAAGAGTAAAAAGCAGGAAGAAAATTATGTTGAAACAGTGGCTGGGTTGGAGAGTTATGCCATGCTTTAGGAAGAACATCAAGAAGGCCACTGGGACGGTCAAGAAGCTCAACATATTGCAGGACATAGCAAGCCACAACAATTCACTGGTAATAGCAGTAGTCCACTCTGCAGCAAATCTCTCAGAATCCCTAGACCTCACCTTCCAAACCCACAACATTACCATCTAGAGAAGGCCAAGGGCAGCAAAGGCATTGTGGATAACCACATCTCAAGAGCCGCATTCTCAAAGGCAATGAGCGACAGGCAATTAAGTGCTGGATCAGCCTGTGAAGGTCACATCTCTTGAATGAATGTAAACTAAAACTTAATGAAATGATGCCAGGGGCTAGGGACATGGTAAGACTAGCAAAAATGGGCTCACATCACTCAATTAGGGAAGGTTAAGAGAAATGTAATAAGGAGGTTCAAAATTACTAAGACTGCTGATAAAAGTAGAAAATGTTATAACCACCAAGAGAGATAACAATGAGATTGGGTCGCACTGGTGCAAGTTACTTCTGCGCTGAAATTGCAGTTGGTTGTGTTGTGCTCAGGTGGATACCAGTGGCCGATGTTCATGCTGCTCCCCTTTTTATTGTCTAGAATCAAAATATATCAGAGGCTTAGGTCACCGGCAGGACAGCTGTTAACCGGCGGAGAAATAAAGCAATTCACATGAGAGGAAAGAGGGAGAGAATTTGTGACATTAATAAGTAGGATCTGAAAAGGGTAGTGAAATTGTAAGTTTCAAAATGAAATCTGCAAAGGAAATTTTGCGGGGAGACTTGGAAAGATCAACCGGACTGGTTTTTCAAAGTGGTGGCAGAGGAACTTTGGGTCAATACGATTCCATAATTCATACCCAGTCACCAACCAAGTTAAGTAAGGGAAGACATATCCCAATCTTGAAATACGCGGGGCTGCGTTTATGTTTGCTTTTCTACAAGTTCTGACACCAATGCATTCTTTCACCTGCAGGGATTTCTGTCAGGTGTGTCGTACTTTTCTAGCACTTCTTAGCTGGTTATTGCCACCCAGCAGAGACCAGACAACCCAATCTCAGCCTGGTTAAAAACATCTTATTAACACCAAACGCATTATTTGGTTTAGAAATACAAGTTCATGCATCCCCAATCAGTGCCCTAGAGGAGATCTTTTCTCCTCTCTATAATGGCACTGGACGATGGATATTTGTAATTGTTATGTTTCAATTAGCATTCCTTCTGCTCAAAAACAGCCAAAACTCATCTCTCTTAAGATCAATGCATTCTTTTCAGAAATTGGCCAATTAAATTCAAATAAATCAACTCTCCCATGGAGATCATTTGATCGAGACAGATAAATAGCAGCACATACTTAGCTCCTTTCAGCTCTCAAAGTTATGAAGAATTATAGGTTTCTTGAACTGAGCAGGCAATGTTAGAGTCTGTCCGAGTATGCTCCATGATTTCAGTGAGAAACTAAACAAGTAGGCTTTTTCTATCAATATCTAGATGTGTTTTTTTATATTCTTAACACTCTCTGCCATATATTCAGATGTTGCTACAATATTGTTTAAACCAAAATTCATTCATAGCAAAGAATTTTTAGGTCAGTTTTTCCTTAGTCAGTTTCTTAAAATTTGACATTAGATTGTAGACTGCTACCGTTAGAATCTTAACTGGGCTGTACCCATGATATATGTAACATGGTTCCTTAAGGTTGCTATAGCTGGGGGTGGTAATGGGAACAAGTTCCCACTACCTAATAAATGCTCCCAATGGCGTGCAACTCAAGTAGCCTCTGACAACCAGGTCTAGCTCCTGACCTTAAAGCATGGCTTTGTTAATAAGCCTGGCAGAACCGTTTCTACGAAGGAGAAGGGGCAAAGGCTGGTTACTGGTGCCTTAAAATGATTTGCTTTAGGCACTTGGGGCTCATCAGCCGTGGCTGGCAGCTTATTGAGGAGAAGGAAAACTCTGATCTGAAACTTCCGCTGCCTTGCGGCTACACCCACTTATAGGAAAGGCTTCAGAGTAAACCCCGAGGGAAAAATCCGGAGTCACAGTGCTACATTGACTTCAACGCTGACTGGAAACTCCTGCAATGCTGCTGGTACTAAACTGTATCAGTCTCTGCCATTCCTTCGGGTTCATCAGATGTGTGGAGAGGGGGAGCTTGCTACATGGGCAACAGCTTGATCTGTGTGTGTGTGTGTGTGTGTGTGTGTGTGTGTGTGTGTGTGTGTGTGTGTGTGTGTGTTATACATATAGTCAACCCTCCTTATCCGCGGGGGATTGGTTCTGGGACCCCCCCACGGATACCAAAAACCACGGATGCTCAAGTCCTTCATATAAAATAGCATAGTACTTGCATATAACCTGCTCACATCCTCCCGTATACTTTAAATCATCTCTAGATTACTTTTAATACCTAATACAATGTAAATAGTTGTTATACTGTATTGTTTAGGGAATAATGACAAGAAAAAAGTCTGTATACGTTCAGTACAGATGCAACCATCATCTACATACCACACACACACACACACGCACATTTTTTGTTCGTCTTTGTGCCATTTTCTAAGCTCTAGAAGCTGTTGTGCATGAAAATTCCAGGAGATCAGCAGTTTCTGCGATGTTCAAATCACCCCATCTGGCACCAACAATCAAAGTCACTTCGATCACATTTCTGAACAACAACCAAACCTCTTGACCACGCCTGCATGCTTTAATGCGTTAAGTTGCTGCCACTTGATTAGCTAATCAGACGTTTGTGTTCACAAGGTGTACCTAATAAAGTGGCCAATGGGTGTCCATCAAGAAGTAAGGCAAAACAATGAAGGTCGTCATGTCCTTATGTACAGTTTCACCCCAATTTCAGCTTCTCTCTCCTCAAGTCTGGCCTCATGCTAAAAGACACTTGGCACCAAATCCAAGCAGCAGGAATCCTTGCCAGCCGGACAGATACATAAACTGCAGGGACACACGGCAACTCCAGTCAACTTTGCTGCCAATGCATGTCACATGGCTGTTTAAGGGGATAGTATCAGGTCCGGTAAATCTAGTGATTTTCATACTCAACCCTCTCGCTCAGTGGCAAAGACTGAACTTTACTGCAACGCAGCAGAGGAGAGTGCGAAGTTGTCAAGACAATCATGACTTTAACTACCAGCAGTTCAAGACAGAAGAGAACAGAAAGAAATGAGTAAAAATGAAACATTCAGCAAAAACAGAAGGGGCTGGTCGTCTGAAATTGATAAATTCAGTATCAAGTCCCAAGAGTTACAATGTGGCCAGATGGAAGATGAGATGCAGCTCCTCAAATCTACATTTAGCTTTGTTGGAACAATGTAGAAGACTACTGGAGTGTGTTTAATATTTCAATAATATTGTAAATATATTGTTTGATTAAATATTCTTTGTTGTTTACATACTACATTATGGGTTATATACCTTCTTAGCCTCTGTTGGTCAGAGTCGACCACGGATGCCGCATCCTAGCCGTCTAGACACCCAAGCCAGGTCAATATGATATGGAAAACAAGCTTCTGGCCTTGTAGCAAGCTCCCTTCTCCACACACCTGATAAACACAAAGGAATTGCAGAGACCAGTATAGTTTGGCACCAGCAGTTTCACAGGAGCTGCTAGTTCGTGTTGAACTCAATGTCGGTCTGCCTTAGAGACTCCAGCTCTGGATTTTTCCCCTCAGGGTTTACTCCCAAAGCCTTCAAGGCAGCAAAGGTTTGAACCAATTTCTAGATGAGCTGCCAACCACGGCTGATGAGCCCCATCTGTCCAAAGTGACTGGTTTTAAGGCACCAGCAGCCTTTGCTTCTTCTCCTGTCAGAAGAAATAGTTCCACTGGGCTTAGTAGCTAAGCCTCACATGAAGGCCAGGAGCTAGACTTGGTTGTCAGAAACTATTTGAGACGTACGCCATTGGGAGCATTTAATAGGTAGGGCAGCTCATCCCTACTATCGCCAGCACCCCCCATGGCTACAACAAACTTAATTTTCTTTTAAGATTCAAAATTCAAGTTTGTTTACGGTCAATCTTCAGGACACAAAAGTAAAGGAGAATAAAATAATTGCTACTATGGACCCGATACAGGATAAAAGACACAGTAAATATAAAAACAATCCTGTAGAACATAATGTACAAGTAATTGTTTGAGTGTGGCCATTAGCTTATACTGTGTACATAGATTAATTGTATGTACATAATTCACACTAAGTGCAGGAGTATCTGTACATCAGTTGACTCTGACAGGAATCAGATTTATGGTTTGGGGGAACTAAGTCTAGTCATCATGTCAGAGTCCAAACTTGGGCAATGGCTCAGTTCCCATCATCCATGGGAGCAAAGTCCTGGAAAATCCTCATCTCCTCTGGGGAATCCAAGATGCACAATAAATCCAACCAAGTGAGGATCACCCTAACCCCAAGAACAATCACGAGTGGAGACTCAGTTCTAGTTTGCATGGTCCACAGTAAAGGCTGACCAGATCTAAGGACCTTCTTGACTGATAAAGTGGGTGGTTTCCCTCAAAGTTGTGGAACATAGAACAGTAGCACAGTCCAGGCCCCTCAGCCAACGATGTTCTGCTGACCTTCTGACCTACTCCAAGATAACCCCTTCCTTCCCACAGCCCTCAATTTTTCTATCATCCACTTGACCATGTAAGAGATCCTTAATGTATCCACCACTACACAAATCCTAGCAAGACATACCACACATCCATCACTCTGTGTAAAAAACCTACATCACCTCTATACTCTCTTCCTATCACTTTAAAATTATATCCTTTTTTATTGGGAAAAAGTCTCTGGCTATCTACTCGATGTTTGCCTCTTGTCATCCTGTACATCTCCATCAAGCTCTGCCATGGATGGTCCGAAGGAGGGGGGTTGGGCTTGGGACTAGCACTCCATCCTGTAAAAACCCAGTGCTACAGAAATGAAGCTCTAAAACCTCAAATCTGGGTGAGGAAGACTCTTCAATAGGCTACACCTTGAAAGACCAAAAGACTGGCCCAGGACAGTGCACCCAGGCGAGCGGCTACAGGTGTCTCATGTCCCAGTTCGGATGAAAGGCAAGAACAAGTCACCTCTCATCTTCCTTCACTCCAAGCTTGCTCAATGTATCTTCATGAAACATGCTCTCAAGTCCAGGGAGCATGCTGATTAATCCCCCTATACCTCTATGGTCTGTGAAAACACACAATCCTGGTTAATCCCCTCTTTGCCCCTATAGTCTGTGTGAACATACCACCCTGGTAAATCCCCTCTGTACCCCTAAGGACTGTGTGAATGTCAGACACCAATCATTACAGATAGATTCCCTTCAAAAGTAGCGTAGCAGTTAGCATGATGCTATTACAGTTCAGAGCATTGGAGTTTGGAGCTCAATTCCATAGTTTGTGTGCATGTGGGTTTCCTCCAGATGCTCTGAATTCCTCCC
>JAUOBT010000368.1:14686061-14696891 GCA_032362145.1 Hypanus berthalutzae
CATTTCCCCCTCCCCCCACTACTTTCAAATCTCTTACTATCTTTCCTTTCAGTTAGTCCTGATGAAGGGTCTTGGCCTGAAACGTCAACAGTGCTTCTCCCTATAGATGCTGACTGACCTGCTGTGTTCCATCAGCATTTTGTGTGTGTTGCTTGAACTTCCTCATGTCTACCATATTTCAGCCCATTTCTCCAACTAATCCAAATCCGACTGCAAACATTGATGGCATTTGCAGTGATGCAGTGATAGAAGGAAGAGAGAGACAGACAGATAGACAGACAGACAGAGACACAGAAAGAGAGACAGACAGACAGACAGACAGAGAGGGAGAGAGAGCGAGAGAGAGAGATGATACTGTAGGCTGATAAACTTTTGTCCAAACTGTTGTTCGTATGTTTTAATTTTAAATGTTTTGATTTTACATTTAATTTTAAATGCATTCTGTTGTCTTCCTGTGTTTGTTTATTGTGCATTAACATGCTGTGTGACCTTTTCTTTAGCCTGTAATGTTTAGTAGCTTTGTCCAACTGCACCTTTAGGTTTTATGCAATCCATCAACATCATGGTTTGCAAGTGTTCCCTGCTTTCCATTGAAATTCAGACTTAAATTACTCAGACAATTTACATAATGAAATGTTGGCCTTAAAATTTAGAGCTTAGATTAAACTAAAGGAAAACAACTAATACAAAATAAATAACTGAACATGAAAAAAATGCCCAATAGACATGGGGACAACAGGTGTTCAGAGAAACAGGAAATTGAATATTTTAATTTATATTCTAAAATTACATAAAATGTTATTTGACCTGTCTAATGTTTCAAGCATATGGAAACAACTTCAAAGCTCTCTTTGTTCTTCAAGATTTTAATGTTAATTTATGTCTTGGAAACCATAAACCATGTTTCCAATCAGTGGACCTCTAAATTCATGATTTTAAAATGTCAGAAAGGATTTGTCAGCTCAGTTTCTTTGCTAATCATACATCAGCAATGTTTCAAAGATTCTTTTGATGGTTAAAGGTAGCACAAAGGGTAGACAAGCCACTAGTGAAGAATATTAAAGATACATTACACCCTAAACTGCAAGTTGGCACCTCAGATTTAAAACTTCGTGTAAGGAGCACATAGCACATCTTCAAAGTTTCTGAAGTCTTTCCGACAGCTGGAATGAATTTTTCTTCCTATGTTTCTGCATTGCTTTGCCCTTGGGACTGATTTGTCAGTGGGTTGCTCTCTAAGACTTAGCTACCATGACTCTGGTACTTCGAAACTGCAACATCAACATAACTTTCTTGTCAGCTCTCTTCTAGCTGTTGCCAGCTGAGCTTCAGTTACACTTCCCCAGAACTCCACACCTTTATCTGTTGTTGGATTATCTGCCTTTCAGATTTGTCTTCAATCCTGCAGATCAGTTTTGCTTAGTCTGAGTGAATCTGTGTTGCTTTTATGGCAACAGTTCGCCACCAAACAGCTCTTGAATCCAACTTTTTTCACTCGCTCTGCATCTATTTACAGTCAGGATATTACTGAGAATGCTTTGCTACAGTTTTGTCAGTCTCCCTTTCTTTGTGCAGTTAGACTTCTGTTCCATAACAAGCTCATCACTTCCATCTGTCTTTCCTCTCGTTCCAAGGATATTGTTTCTCTCCTCTCCATTCCTTTTGTACCCATCCAGTCATGTCACCCACTGCTTGTTCCCTTTTGGGCATCTTGCCACCCTGATCTCTGTTCTGTCTAACACACAGGCTGCCACCCAACCTTTGGTTCCTGCCCCAGGATAAGTTCACATCAACTCTTTGAGGCACTTGGCATTATCTCATTATGAGCAATTTCTGTTTAGTGCTCTCAGCCTATCTATATGTCATCCACTGCACAAACCTTCTCAGCTCATTGACCCCTGTCTGCCACAATTTCCCTGAGCTAAGAAAGCCAACCATCAAGTAGCACAGAGAACAAATGGGGCCTCATTGACATTACTGCTGAAATTAGACACGAACCAATAGCATTCAAGTCGGCCAACAGCATGTCAAAAAAGCACAAACCCTGAAAGTGATCAGAAGTTCACACCACAGCAACCACCAACTGCTTTTAAATAAGTAGAATTAGAAATGAAATTGTTTTACTTTTGTCACACATACCAGGCAAAGAACAAGAAAGTGCAAAGAACAAGAATTTCAGTATGTATATTGTGTACACATTTCTCTGATATTAAATAGATCAATTTAAAAGGCTTGTCTTGCATACTGTTATACAGATCAAATCATTACACAGCGTATTGAGGTTCAACAAGGTAAAACTAACGGAATGCAGTATAAAGTGTAACAACTACAGAAAAAATACGGTACAGATCAGCAACAAGGTGCAATATGACCATGAGACTATAAACCATAGGAGCAGAATTAGGCCACTTGGCCCATTGTGTCTGCTTAGCCAATTCATCATTTTCCTCTCAGCCCCAATCACCTGCCTTCTCCCCGTATCCCTTCATGCCCTGACCAATCAAGAATCTATCAACCTCTGTCTTAAATAGACATAAAGACTTAGTCTCCGCAGCTGCCTGTAGCAAAGGATTCCTCAGATTCACCACTCTCTGGCTAAATAAATACCTCCTCAACTCCATTCTAAAAGACACCCCTCCCAGGTTCAGATATGGCCCAAGTGCAGAGTGAAAGACACTGAAGCAGGTCAATAGTTCACAGACTTCAATACGAACAGTGTTAAAGGGAAAATAGAATGTTAAAGCTTGGCCAAACAGGGCCATTCACCAAAACTTTCAAAAGGAAAACGAAGTATACACTACAGCTGAAAAGGACATCTAAACATTAAACAAATACCACGAGTCTTCAGAGTCAGTTGACTCGAAAGTCCAATTTCTTAGGGAAGGCAGAATGCAAACAGGCAGCGAAGTGTTGCTGTGCTCTGTCCAAGTCTCGACAAACACTACAACGACAAATATGGAGTTAAATACTATCACGATTAAAAAATAATTAGCTGACACATGCATAGTCACAAGCGCAATTGCCGTATCTATTGCGCTGCCAAATCCGTGGTCGTGACACTGTCCTCTGGTCTTGGATTCTCCCACCATAGGGAACATCTTGTCCACATCCACTCTATGAGGGCCTTTCACCATTTGCTAAGTTTCAAAGAAGTCACTCCTCATTCTTCTGAATTCCAGTGAATACAGGCCCAGAACCATTAAATGTTCTTCATAAGACAAGCCATTCAAATCTGGAATAATTTTCCTGAACCCCTTTTGAATCCTCTCTAGTTTCAGTACATCTTTTCTAAGATATGGGGCCTAAAACTGCTCACAATACTCCAAGTGAGGCCTCACCAGTGCTTTATTGTGGTGAACTACATATACCTGTCTGGACATGCCCCCCACCCCCCGCTGACTGCTTCTGTGGCTCCTCCCACAGACCCCTGAATAAAGGCGATTGGAGGCACTGCTCCTCTCTCAGTCTCCAGGACGTTGTGTGATGGTCTCTTGCTGCTGATAGTGCTCTCTCTTACAGCTAATAAAAGCCTATCTCTCGCCTCACGTCTCAGAGAATTATTGATGGTGCATCAATGTGCTGGCTGAAAGGCCATTTTCTGTGCTGTAATGACTCAATAGGTCTATGACATTCAGGACATGATAAACTTTACAACTCCATTCTGGAACTTGACCAAATGAACATTAGACTGGAGAGACAGACCATCCCATGGAATTTTACTATGATGCAAGATGGACTATCTCATGTCATTTTAATACAGTGCATCATTGATGTTCATAATTAGCCCTTTAGAACTATATTCAGCTGAACAGATTTCATGATTTGTACTTAAATACTGCATGCTGAATATTATGAGGGCACGATTCTTGTCACCACCTATTGGGAAAACAGCTAAAAAGAAAAAGAAATAGAAGAGAAGTATGTGCAAAAATTTTAAGTGCAACACAAAAATAAAGAGAATCATACATGTAGCCTTCAGCTCAAGCTCTCCATGATCAGATAGTTTATGACCAAAATCAGTGATCTCAAGCACATCTTCATTTGATGAGATTGTAGTTGTTGGTATTTTGTATTAGTTTTTTATTGTCACATATACCAAGATGCAGTGAAAAGTTTATCTTGCATACTATCATACAGAACAAGTCATTGAATTGTGCATTTAGATAGAACAAGGTAAAACGATAACAATGCGGGATAAAGTGTAAAGGCTCCAGAGAAAGTGCCGTACAGGTAAGCAATAAAATGCAAGATCGTAAGAATATAGATTGTGAGGTCATCTTATTGTACAAGAGGTCCGTTCAAGAATCTGTTCACACCAGGATAGAAGCTGTCCTTGTTCCTCATGGTACATGCTTTCTAGTTTTTATATCTCATGGAACTGGGTAGAAAAGGGAATCCCTGAAGGGTGTGGGGTCTTTGTTTTTGCTGGTTCCTTAATGAGACTGGAAGAAGTATAGAAAGAGTTCATGGAAAGTAATCTTGAGCAGCTCTGAGTATAGCTAATCAGCCTCTAGTCAATGCTGTCAGCTTAACCGTAACAGTAAAGATAATCCTTGCATCAATTAAGAGTGAGATGAAATATTGTTATTGTGTTAGTTGGTAGCACTTTTTAAATCAATGGAGTTGCTGTTAATTCCCAAGGTCATAGCCTGCTCTGTGAAGAACACACAATGATCTAGTAATTCATATTTAAAGTTCCTTTGAATATCAATATCTAATATCCTGTCCACTACCTTTCCCTCAATCATCATCATTAAAATGGATAATTTGGTCATTGACATGTTTGTGGGATTTTATTGTTGTTTAAAATTGCTGCTATGTTATCCTTCAAACAAGACAACACTTCATCTTATGTTTGCAGACAGCAGATCAGGTACTAGGATTCAGCATAGTTTGGTTCTATAACAACTAGACTCCTGGTTCCTGCAATAATACGCACATGATCACAAATGAGAAACAAAATCATATCACAACAGTTAGACAAGGAATAAGGTAAAGATGAAGCACTGTGCTCACTGGAGAGCATAGTACACACAAGTTACACTACAGAGCTATTGGAAAAGAAAATCATTGACATATCAGGGTGTACATAATTAAACACCAGGTACCTAATGGAAAGCTATGCTTAATGTCAAGCAAGATGAAGGAATCCAGCATGCCATGGCATATATCCTTTGCAATATGAGGTCAATAATCACCTCTATAAGCACATCTTTGGAACAACATGCTACAGTGTCTGGTGGTCAACTTCAAAGATTTCAGTGCAAAGAAGTTGTTTGGACAAGAGTAGGCTTTTGTACCATCAGGTTCATACTTACTCTCTATAGATTCCCTTTGAAATCATTGATTATCTCTCCACCACTTCCTTAAGCAACAGGGTGTAGGTTCAACCATTCATTCCATTGAAAAAGTTGTTTCTCACATCCCTGTGCATTTTCTGCAAGGTCTCTTGCGTCTGCATACGCTGAATGGCACTAGTACTTTCACATCTTCCACCAAAATCCTCACTGAATTGTCTGAAAATGATCATGTTTGTTTTCATGTAAGTTCAACTCATTGCTCTAATAAGTATTACAGCCAAGAATGAATTGTGAAGAATTGGCCACCAATCCTGGTACAGTAGTCAGGATGCACCACAACTTTATGAACTGCAGGCAATCTTTAAGTAGTGGTTGGAGCTTGAAATATTTGGTCCCAGCTCAAGTATATAGCCAACTATGCAAATGCCACTGGTTGCATTTTAAAATTCAGTTATAAGAAATGGCAAGCATATTTCATTTACTATCTATATATATTATCTTCAATTTTGCCATTTAATTCCTAGCACAAAGTATTCTTCATCCTTTTTTTGAAAACGGCCTAGTTGCACTGATAGAATTTCATTAGCACAGGTAAGTCTTCAGGTACCACAACCAGGATTTGTATCAAGTATTGGCAGAGATGGATGCGGTCATGAAACCTCAATATCATCACACTGTGTTAATAGTTAAATAATTAAATAGTTTGTATGTAATTATTTACACCCTAGTTCACAGATGAAAACTTGTGAAGATACCCAAGACTGCCAGTACTCATAAAAAATGCCTTGAGTATTATTGGAAGGAAAAGGAGAATATTTGAGGGAAAGAAAATAACATATAATATTGTAATTGCAAAGATTATTGGTTAAAGTATATGGAATTTTCTTCTATTACCTTGTTCATGTTTGTAATCATTCCAATGAGTTGAATTGGAAATCGGGATTACAAAATTGGAAGCACAAAAAAATCAAAGATTGAACATGTATTTGCTTACCATTCAATTTTGTACCATTATTACAAATTAAATATCAAAATATTATGAATTACTTCTTAATATTAGCCACAGTTATAAATAAGAAACAATTATTGGTTAATCATTAAAATAAAAATCTTAAGAAATATATGTGTGCATGACTGCAAAAATAATTTTTTTTTACAGATCTCACCAAAAGATTTACCTAGAAAAAAGGATGAAAAACAGTGTGTGTACTTAATAGCATATTCTTCAGTATTTACTAAAGAGGAAGAGGTGCTGGTGTCTTATAAGAATGGATTACTCTTTATCCAAACTGACAAACCTGTTTACACACCTGAGCAGTCAGGTATCAGACTTAATCTTATTTTTCTATTGTTTTTGAATGTTCTAATTTAGCTATTGACTTTTGTCCACAATTCTGGGGTAATGTCTTTATCTTCATTATTAGGATAATATGAGATCCTGCTGGATTATCATCCTTTTGATTTCAGATACTGTAGATACAAGTGAATTCTTCCAGGTTTACAAAGGCTCAAGACAGAGAATGGAGGGTGGGTGAAAAGGGAACAGATTACAGGACAAGGAAGCAACTTGGACCTATAAAGAAGGATTACTGCTTAGGTGTGAATTTCCAGTTAATAAGGCAAGTACGTATCTGACAAGTGTCCTTGTTGGCAATCATCCATCATCTCCACCTGCTATTTGTGAGATTCAAAGGAAATATATTAGTATTACTGGTAGTTAAATATAAGTATAACTGCTCGTCTCACAGAGTGGTTTTTTTTGTATTTGGTTCATTTACTGAAAGGAGCACTTCTAAATAATGACTCTTTCTTTGACATGAATAGCTTTGATTCCACATCAAACTTTCCACACCAACTTTGTCACTACCCCGACTAACAAGGAATCAAGCAAAATAAAACCCTATAATACATGAAGGATAACAAAGCCTTGGAGATCGATGGTAGCTGAAATTAGTTCTAAACTTTACAGAAAGGAGCTTCATTCATAAATTCTCAGCCTTACCTCCAACATTTGGAAAGAGGAAGACATGCCAGGAGACCTCAGAAATGCTATACTTGTGACAATCTTCAAGAAACAAATCTGATAATGACAACTGGTTAGAAGTTTCCTCACTGTCTGACACAAGGGAATATATTAACCACCCCAACATTTCCTTTGAGTGACTGAACAGCAGACTCTCAAATAACTGTGGTTTCCCTCCACCTACAGACACAATGAACAGGAAAATATCAGAATAATGCAGGCAGTAGCATAAACAATTAATGTTCACATAAAAACATTGATCCTTCTTACATTTGGCTGGCCACAGGAAATAATTTCCATCTTATTCCATTTCATAATCGCATACAAGCTATGATTGTAACTAATATGTCCACAACAGACCCACTCTCATTGCAAACTGATGTCAAGCAAAATTGTATCATTGCTTCAATACTGCACCTTGCCTGGAGTGGAGATAATAAACAGGGAAAATAGATAATTATTGGACATACCCAGTCCTCATTTTGGATCCAAGATCACCCAACAGCTTCATCAAACTACAAAAGTTAATTTAGGCTTGTATATGCATACATTCAAAGACTGATCTTCAAGTAATTCTTCACAGGTTCACTATCAGAATGGACCTTACACTTCTAAGATGTGGAAAACAATGGCTCTCTACCAACCTGACCTGATGTATAACACTGCTTTCTGACAATAAAAGTCAATGACTAAATGCTAGAAAACATGGACAACTCCTCAAATGGTCCTTAGCCTATTCTCAGTGAAGACAGTATAAATGATGACATTCATCTTGGCCTTAAATGCATCTGCACTGCCCTTTGGCAACATGAAGAAAAGTATTTAAAGGTAAAAACCCCAAACATGGCACAAGACTCTTTGCAGATGAGTAATTGCTGCTGTCCTACGCACTTCTGAAATGTTGACTATCCACGACAGATAATGCACTTGATGGCATCAACACTACCTCTGCAAAGTCTTCTGAGTTCATTGCAGGATAAGCAAACCAAAGTCATTGTCCTTTCCCAGGCCAAGATCCCACCCCCCCCCCAGCAATGAAGTCCTAATTACATTCAGTTGTCTCCCATGGACAAAATATACTATTTGTATGTCTGATGCCCAACTCTTGAAATAGACACTGTATTCTAAGCTCTGTAATAGCAAAAGATTTCCAAGTGGACATAAGGGAAGATTCATGGATGTTCTCAAGCCCACTTGAAAAATATAATATATATTCCTTCTAACTGATAAAAATTGATGGCCTTCGGCTACTCAAAGCAGAAAAGGAGTATTGGATATGACTCATGTTGGGAGTATGTGGAAGATTAGCATAAGTAAAAGCATTGCACCGCTTCCTAAACTACCCACTTGTCTCCTCCATCAAAGCACATCCTGTCTCATCTCTGGAGAGTGAAGTTTCCACTATGCCTTTGTTTGCCATTTTAGAGCTGACAGAACAGGAGCAGAGCTTCGTTCAATCCCAGGTTACTGCTGAATAAGAAAAGGAAAGTGCTTGCTGACTGTACCCAAGATGTATGTGAGAAAGTGAATACCTTTGCAAAAGAATCAGGGAAGATTTTCTGATTTACAGTAACTGTTAAACTTGAAAACTATATTTTCATTATCTCTATCAAGAGAAAATCTGCAGGTGCTGGAAATCCAAGCAACACAGACAAAATGCTGGAGGAACTCAGCAAGCCAGGCAGCATTTCGTATGTGTTGTTTTCATTATCTCTGTTTATTCAAAATGTTTTCTGATCTTTTTTTTTATTTGTAGTGAAATTACGAATTTATTCTCTGAATGAAGAACTCAAACCTGCCAGAAGACCTATTGCCATTACATTTAAGGTGAGTTGTTTAAACTTAGATCATAATATCATCATAATGCCAGTTATAGATATGCATTTGTAAACATTCTATATTAAAATATAATACAATGGTGAAATATATTCCACATAAGGTAACTGTAAAGCTATCGGGAGCAAATTTCAGACATGTAGTATGTGACTGTAAGTTATTATGAGAGCTATTTCAGTTAAGATTGACAATTAATGACCATAGGCACATTTGAATCATCTTATACAATTGTATCATATCAACAAGGGCATTAGTATACCTGTAGCTAATGGCTACTGAGTTTGCACAGATTATGCAGATCATCACTTCAGTCAGAAATAATTGTTTTTATGATACTTGGAGCTTAACACTCAAGCCAATGCTCTCCCAGCTGTTTAGCTGTAAATAAAATCTACTGTTGAACATGCTGTCAGGAACAGGTAGGATTCCTTCCAGCTGTGGATCACAATTGTCTGGTGCTTATAAAGCTGCAGCATTACACTCTTGCTTTTGTATTTTAGTCATCCTGAAATGAATGTTAACATTGCATTTGGCTTCCTTATCACCAGCTCTTCCTGCAAGTTAACCTTTAGGGTGTTCTGCACAAGGGCACCCAACTCCCTTTGCATCTTAGATTTTTGGATTTTATCCTTGTTTAGAAAATAGTCCATACATTTATTTCTTCTACCAAAGTATATGACTATGCATTTTTCAACATTGTATTTCCTTTGTCAGTTTCTTACCCATTCTCTTAACCTGTCTAAGTCCTTCTTCATCCTACCTGTTTTCTCAACACTACCTACCCCTCCACCAATCTTCATGTTATCTGTAAATTTGGCAACAAAGTAATCTATTCCATCATCTAAATCATTTATATACAGCATAAAAAGAAGTGGTCACAACACCGACTCCTGTAGAACACCACTAAACACTGGCAGCCAATCAGAAAAGGATCCTTTTATTCCCACTTGCCTCCTCCTACCAATCAGCCAATGCTCTAACCATGTTAGTAACTTTCCTGTAATACCATTGGTTCTAAATTTGGTAAGCAACCTCATGTGTGGTCATTTTCAATGAACATTCTTCTAAATTCCAGTGAGTTCAAGCCCAGAGCTGTCAAACATTTCTCGTATGTCAATCCCTTCATTCCAGGAATCATCCTTGTGAACCTCCTCTCGCTTCCTCAGTACTACCTACCCTTCCATCTATCTTAATATCATCTGCAAACTTTGCCATTAAGCCATCAATTCCACTATCTAAATTATTGACAAACAATGCCAAAATTAGCAGTCCCAATACTGACTCCTGAAGAACACCTCTAGTCACTGGCAGCTAGCCAGAAAAAGCCCCATCTATTCCCACTTGCTGACTCCTGCCAGTCAGCCATTCCTCTATCTGTGCCAGTATATATCCTGTAACACCATAGGATTTTATCTTGATAAGCAGTCTCATGTGAAGCACTTTATCAAATGCCTTCTGAAAGTCTAAGTAAATGACAGCCATTGCCTCTTCTTTGTCCATCCTGCTTGTTACTTCCTCGAAGAATTCTAGCAGATTTGTCAGGCAATATTTCCCTTTACAGAAACCATGCTGACTTTGACTTATTTTATCATTAGTCTGCAAGTACCCAGAAACCTCATCCTTAATAATGAACTCCAACACTTCCTCAACTACTGAGGTTGAGCTAATTGG
>JAUOBT010000368.1:19874988-19885191 GCA_032362145.1 Hypanus berthalutzae
GCTGAATTGGCTTCATGTTGCACATTCATTCAGCAACATGTCAACCGCTGGATTAGTATGATTTATGAGGCATTGCCCTGGAGTACTGGCAGTGGCTCCAAGGATCATGACACTCTGGTGTCCTTTCTCAGGGTGGCAGCATTGATCTTCCACAAACCTCCACCCTCAGCCCTGTCTATCCTGTCAATGCTCATACAACCACCTGTCAGCCATCTCAGGCTATTGTGGCCGCTCATGGCAAGACAATGCAGCTCAAAGCTACAACTTTCAGCTTCCTTGCCCCCAAGTTCATCGTGTGCTGCCTTCTGCATCATCTTTCTCTCAAAGTCTACAGCCTTTCACTAATCATACTGCAGCCACAGCACCAGAACAGTGCTATGAAGGGAAAATGCAAGACTGATTCATCAATGCTGCATTGCTAGTGGGTGTTTGGCTTACATTTGAAAAACAAATATCAAAAGTTAATACACACAACGTGCTGGAGCAACAGCAGGCCAGGCAGCATCTATGGAAATGAGCAAACAGTTGACATTTCAGGCTGAGACCCTTCTTCTATTAAAAGCAAATGTTATTTCCGTTGCATTTAGCTGAAGGAACTCCCAAAAGATCAGTTACAAAAGGGAGGGGAAATAATACCTACAGAGGAGGTGATTTCACAGCCAGCGAAGGCAGCTCATGTATCCGATGACTTCCCTTCTCTTCATTCTTGTTACTTCCTCTTTCTTCTCTTCTTCACATTCAGTCTCTTGCACCTCTTCCATCAACTGACCAAATATATGAACAGCTATGCAGTGCTGAATTTCTTAACTCTATGATTTTACTGGAGCCTGTCTCTAACTCATTCTAGGCAATGGAAGCATTTGTTTATGACAATAGAATTCTCCACAATCGTGATTTGCTTCTCATTACATGTGCATTTGACATTGTTGAGAAGATAATGTAATATTAAGACTATGAGACCATAAGATAAAAGAGCGTAGTTAGGCCATTTGACCTATCGATTTTAATGCTAGTAACCAGATTGAGAAAATAAAGCCCTTTTTTGAGCTGATTTTGCCCATCACGCAGTGATAGGATAGCAGACTAATTCAGGTTGGACGTACCATGGCTGATCTATGAGCTGTTCAAGTTAACAATAGAAAATTTTGATTGGTCATCTATTGTATAGCGATGGAGGGGACATATTTCACTGAGGAATATCACTGGTTTGTGATGTGTTGCCATCAAGGTAGTATGGGTAAAACTCATATCTTCCCATAGTTGTGGGAATTTTGCAATCCTAGCAAGGTCTCTTACATGGACTGCCTACTGATCATTTGCAGAGAGAAGATGATGCATCCAACTCTCTAGTAACAGAAGGTGTTAGTGACCTTCATAATAAGAGATTCTATGATGAGGCACTTGGTCATATCTGCAAGCAAAAGGAACCCCAGATCTTCGTGAACCTTTCTCCTGGCCTATGCTCCTCACTTGAATGTGTATGAAATGTTCCCCAAGAGTCTTTATGCATGGGACTTCCTACTGAGAATTCTTCGACCCTCCCCCATCTTCTATCTTCAGGCAAGCTGATCTTCTCTCAGCATCTTTTCAGCTTCTAACCCCAAGCTGCACAGCCTCGGAAGTCACCACTCCCCCAATCACTGCCCATAATACACCCAGTCTGACTTCCACAAGCTACAGCTGATGCTTGTCACTTTTTTTAATGGTGGAGGATGACTCTTTGTTCCAACCAGCTCTGCTCCTTCACAGGTGAACAATTATCATTTCAAATAATATAGGTGAAACTGGGGTGATACTTAAGATTTCCTGATGTAAAATATCAGTTTTTTTATACTAGTTGGAAGTTAGAAATGTTTGAGAATTAATTTTGTTAATTTGTACCAAAATAGGAAAATAACAATCAGAGTTACATCAATCACTTTTAAAATTTGAATATAGTCTCAACAACAAGATCAGAAAGCTTAACGAGTAGTGGAACAGTACGGGATTACAAGAGGAACATAAGAGAAGCAGGAGAAAGCAACGATGAAATACATAACTTCATCTAATTTACTGTAAGTTAATTGAGATGTTCAATAAAAAGGCCATATAAGTGAAATTCAACATTAGTATCAATTCCTTTTCAGTGTCACAGAAGTTGTCTGTAGATGAGACAATCTATACTTAGAAATAGACAAACCCAACCTCATGTGACAGTTTTAAGTTAACTTCACTTCTTTTAATGTTTTTGAATGATTAGCCATAAATCAAGTTGAGCAACAAAGCCAACAGTGGGATAGAACACCTCAGGTACTAACCTCTGGAGTATCATACTTGATCATGATTTTATCCCTGCCGAAGCTCCTGTACAATTTACTCACCTTTCATTGGGAGTCCTCTCTGCCGTGGTATTAATTGAACAGCAAAGTCTGATCAAAAGCTTGTGCTCAAGGGCAGCATTTTCCTCAGTCTAGCAAAGGAAATTCTTAATAACAAAAGATGATTCCTTTTAATAACATCATAAAATAATTTATACTAGGTTGACTACTGGAGTAAAATGCCAGAACTAACATTTATTTTATTATAGAATTTTGTTGAGATAGTTTAGATCTGAAGTTTTATTTTTAGTATTTCAAATTAATTTTCAATCATAAGAATAACAAGCCAATATGACTAATGGAAGGTAACTAATGGAATGTATCAGGAATGACCTTACACTGATAATCTAAATGTAATATATGACATTACAAAAACTATCATCCTGCATTTCCTGTGTCGCTACCAGTCTTAGTTATTCTGAAAACAATTGGTTGAGGAATAACAAAGAAATAAGTGCACTATTTGTCATTTAAAACCAATTTTTCAATTCACATAAGAGTTGTATTTACATTCTGTGCTTAAAGATTGCATTTAATTTTGATAGCAATGGGCATCATTTGCATTTTTTAAATTCTTTGGCTGACGACCGATCTTTAATTAAATTGCTTTGCTAATCTTCGAGTTATTTGCAAAATGCCACAATGAGCCATTATTTTCCTGACAGTATGATGCAGAGAAAAATGTGAATCCACAATGAATTTAAGTTAGATTTCAGCAGTTCTGTAAGTGAGAACAAGGTTAATATTAAATTGCATTTTGAAGCATTCAATAGTTTCCATAAAATGTTAAATTGTTTTTGCCATTATCATTACCGGAATACCTAAGGTAGCAATAAGCATTGGATGATGATCATGTGTGTTGGTTTACAGCCACTTGGCTATGATTAGCAGATACTCTTAAATAGTAGAGGGGAAAAAAAACAACAGTATTAGCTTCATCAAAGTTTACTTTTTTCCCCAAAATCTATAAATCAATTACATATAAAATGTGCAATGAGTATTAATCAAAATGCTATGAGAATTTTTATTATTTTTCAAAAAGATTTGGTTCAGATATCCAAACACAAAAGATTCTGCAGTTGCTGGAAATCCAAAGTAATAGACAGAAATTGCTGGAGGAACTTAGCAGGTCAGGCAACATCTATGGAACAGAATGAACAGTCATCATGTTGGTACTGAGGAAGAGTCTTGACCTTGGGTCTTGGGTTCAGGTATCCCTTTCCCACTGATTTTAATGAACAATTATCCTAGCAGGAGGCACAATTTATTTTGCTAGATGTTTTGAAAAGCATTCTTTTTTCAAGTTTATGTGACAAAAATCAAACCATTTATGACATACATATGAGAATAATTCTTTGTAACAAATTTTATTAGTCACTGAATCATTCAATGATTTAAATAGGGAATTCAACTGTGGAATGCACTTGACAATTTAGAAATGATTCAAATGGCCATCAAACATACAACTTTTGTTTAATAGGTGGAGCACTAAAATACCCTTATGTACAATAAAGCAATGGGAAACCATATTTAGTATGGTCAGAATTCTGAGAGGAATACAATAGGTGAAGTTTGTCTAATAATGTCCCAAAGTAATGAATTCAGTAACCACTGCTTGAGGTGCTAATCAAAAGACTGGGATACATTTTAATACAGTAGAAGTATCATAATTTCAAAATGTAGTGAAACAAAGCTATAATATTCCTGTGTATCTCTGCACAGACAAAAAAACACAATACTTTCACTTGCATTATTGTCATCATTAGGTGCTGTATCGTATGATGTGATCACTCATGGTCTTCCATCTGTCTTTAATCTCATAAGCTCTTCAAAACATTTGCCTGTCTTTCCCTTGATAAAATCATGAAAGTCATGTGTTGTCAACTGCGACTTTTCCTTCCATTAATTTTTCTCATCAGTGCAAGATGTGCGAGCTTCTCTTTCCTTGATGCATGTCCCAGAAATTCAGGATGCATTTCCTGATTGATGATATCAGTTCACTTCTTACTCCAGCTTTTCATCACACTTCCTCATTTGTTACTCTGCCCTTACATGATATTTTCATAATTCTTCTCAAAAACCTGCAGCTTCAACTCCTCCCTCAGTTTGCTTTGATATTGTACAACATTCACTTCCAATCGTGAGTGTGAAATGCACAAAGGACTGCAACACTCTGAGTTTCGTACCCATAGGAATTATGTTATGCGTTATTATCTTGCTTGAATGTGCACTTAGCAATCGCAATCCTTCTTCCGATTTCAACATCAGCCCTACCATCAGATGTTTTTGTGCTCCCTAAGTAATTGAACTTCCATATTTGTTTAATTGCTTCATTGCCCACTTTCAGTCCACATTTCTATCATTCTTTCTTCTTTGTGACAACCATACAGTTGGGCAGCTTGCAGTTGATGCTCAATCCTCCCTTCGAACTTTCTTCGACGACTTTATTTAGTGTTCCTTCGAGCTTCTTTTTAGAAGTAGCTATCAGTACTGTGTTCTCATAGGTAATTCAGATTCTATCCACCAATTATTGTGCCTGGCATGCTCCTAATTTCTTCCAGAATTTTCTCATTATACAGGTGGATTAGGTCAGGCAAGAAAGGCTGAGTAGGATGGGCAGGTGACCTGTCTGACTCTGCTCTTAATCTGAATAAAATCACTTGTCTCATTTTCAACTCTTATTCCTGCTCTTTGTTCCCAAGACAAATTTCTGATGATTCTGTTATCTTTCCCATCAATGTCCAAGTGCTGAAGGATTTTTATAAGCTCTATGTGTCTCACTTTATCAAAAGCTCTGGTATAATTCATGCAACTGTTCAGAGGTAGAAGGCTCAAATTATTCAGAGTCATAGAGTATGGAAACAGGCTGTATAACTGGTCCATGACAAACAAGAAGCCCCATCCTAGCTAATCCCATTTGCCAGCATTCTTTTATTGATGAGAATATTGATGTGCAACAGCCTGTTCTTTCGAGTTCACTTCATGTATGATGGAACCAAGCATAATTCAAGTTTTTGCATTGCACCAAGTTGGAAGGAATAGTCATTCAGTAATAAAATTACATGAAAGTGTAACTTTATTTTTGTCATGGCAAACTCAAGCTGTACTTGTATGTGTTCCTTCTTGAATTTTCCACCAGGTACTTCATAGTCAGATATGTGCAGTGGAAAAGCAAGCAACAACGGCAACTGGGTGTCCACTCCTTATCCGCTGCAAGAATTTCCAGGTCATCCAGTTTATCATTTCACAAGAAAGAGACTGCCATGATATTTACATTTCATTAATTCGTTTATCACGTCCAGGTAATTTTTCTACTTGATTAGTATATTTTGAGTAAGACCAGTGATAATGAAAACAAAGCTTTGTTGCATTTAATCAAGATCTGTATTTAGATAGTGATTGAACTTATGCTAGAGAACTTAAAACCTTAGAAAAACATCTGTGAAGGAAATAAAACTTTAACCTGGATTGTTCTGCATACTTGTAAGCAGAGATGTAATTAAGGTGAAAACCTAATGCACAGTTTACAAAAAAAACACATGATAGTAATTAAGCTTTACAGTACACTTTGATCTTTTAATCGGATCATGGATCATATTACTGAATGCTTCTGCACTCATAAGTTGATCTGAACCTTAATTTACATGATGGTTCTCTTTAAATTGAAAGTGAACCAGTGTGAAACTGGTTTTTTCAGGGGCAATATTTGAATATTTTGAGTAGAACCTATTTTCACTGAAAGGTTTTTGGATGTCTTTGAATGCATGACTAAATACTTTATTTAAAAACTGAAGAGCTTCCCCATTAGAGGTTTTGAATAATGTAAAGAGGTGATGATTAAATGAGTTTTAATTTTGGCTTTAATATCTGATGAAGGAATTCTTTGCCCAGTCTTCAGATAGGTTTTAGATGTATTCATATCTGAAGCAGAAAAATGTTACCATCTTCATCGAGTGTCAAGAACAGCTGATGTGGCAAATTCTCAGTCTTCTACTGTTTAAATTCCAGAGGGAGAGGGAATTGGTACTAAAAAGTTGCTGATCGTCACATGAATTGTGACATGAGAAAAGATTGGTGTTTTAACTCTCCTTAGTTCACAGCAGCCTTTTTGACACCAATTTAAAGTGGAATATTGCAACCTAATGGTTAAATAACAAATATGCTATGTACCTATAAAATCCCTGTTACATGTATATTTTAGAATAGCATATAATCAGATGTCAAGCTAAAAAAAATAGATTAATTTCTTTGGGGGTGGGGGGAGGAAATCCGCTCAATTTGATAGTATCTGCCTTTGTCTGCACAGGTTTGAAAATTACTGGGTGAATATCGTACCCCGCACAGATGTGGAGGATATTTTTTTTTTCTTGAATGTCATTTTTTTTTGTGAGAAACTGCTGGGAATTTTCAAGTTGAACTTGTTAATTTGTGTTAGAATTTCATTTTATTATTAAAAAAACTGCTTTATTTATAGATAGATATATAGATGTGTGTGTGTATATAAAACTAAATAACCCAACCTGTTAGTTTAGTTACCATGATCTGCTTCAGATCCAGTTGTGCATATTTATGTAATTACCTTGAATTTTGTTGTCTGCATTGATCATAGTGAATTTTTCCCTTAGTTTAATGATGAAATGTCTTGAAACACTTCACAAAATGATATCAACCATGTGATCTGAGATGCTTTACTTCAGTGGTTGATATAGTGTAATCAATATAATCGTGAAATAATTAAACTTGAGTTTCAAATATTCTTTAATGTGATGCTTGTTCGTCTTTTATTGTAGTAATGCACCACAGAGTGGATTCTCGCTTATTCAAGTTGACAGTATGAATGTCACTATGAAGGAGATACTACAGAAGGCTCTAAAACGAAGAAAAGGGTCACAAAAGGCTGCAGGTAAAAATGAGAATCTAATTCAAAAATTAAAGGTACCTAATATGGTAACTTGCATATTGATATTATGCTAAATGTGATTTGTTTATCAGCGGTTATATAAATATGCAACATTTTAGGTAGGTTGGAATTTTGCTTATCAGTAGAGATTTTTATATCCAGATTGATTTGCAAGTGTTAAGCAAATGATTTGATGCAAAGAACAGTGTAAGACATTGATCTAAAGGTATTAGCACTAACCAGAAGCTACAGAGCAGAATCTCAGGATGACAATTTTTGCATGAAAGAAGTGGGAAGGATCCTTATTATTCTTTTTTGTCATTCTTTACCTGTTTTATTATTTTTAATAAAAACATACTGGAAAAACTCTGCCAGTCAGCAGTCTGTTAGAAAGAGGAGAGACAGCACGGGCAGGTCTTTCCACAGGCTGCCTGAGCTGCTGGAATGTTACTTGCATTTTGTTTTTATTTTGGACTTCAATTATCTGGAATTTCTTCATTTCAGTTATTAATTTTACTCCATTTTGTTCTTGTTACAAGCATGTTTTACTTCTGTTCTTTCTACTTTTGTAGCAGACTTTATCTAGTGATAGGCTGATTGCTTCAAATGGCAAAATCCTTAGTTAACCTCTGTTTCATACAGGAGCAGGTTACCAAATGATTGAAGTGCTCAGATGCAGCCAATGAATAAATGTAATATTTGCTACGTTCATTCTTTTTGCCTTTTGTTAAGGCTTAGGACCATTTTGCAAACCAATAGACAACAGAGAAACTGAGAAGATAGGAGCAGGGGTTGGCCTTTCTGCCTTTAACCTACTCTGCTATTCAATATCATCATAGCTGCTAAAATCACAAAAGCATTTTCTTAGTCACTGTATCAGGAATTGTAAGGGGACAATATGAAGATACTTTCATCAGTAAAGTATCTCTGGGGAGAAGTTAATAATTTCTTCTTACATTTCTGTGCAGTAAGAACTTGAACTTTGGAACAATATATATAATTGACATTTTTTCAACATCCGAAACATTTTTATCCAAATACTTCCACGCTTTTCATCCTTTGATCGTAATTCTAACTGGCGGTAGTTGGTGGAGAGAGGTAGTGGTTGGCTGGAGATGCTTCTTAACTGAAATATCATTCCAGAGTAGAATTAGTGAAAATGTAGGTTGTCAAAGTAGTCACTAACCAAATATTCTAAATATGGACTATTCATATTGGAAGTGTGCTTCTCATGGGTATAACAAAAGTAGATCTCGGTCAAAGGTAATGGTTCATTATGAGATGATTCAGATCACAACTAACAGTGAAATGAAGGGAATGGCCAATGTATTCAAGTGTGAAGGTGGAGGAATGTAGCGGGCCATTTTTGTCAGTTTGAAGGAGGCCATGGAATCGTGGAGAATTTCTCTCAAAGATTTCAGTTATCTTATTTACCATTCTGCCCCAAAACTGTTCCTCGACATTCATGTAAATAAGATCATGTTTCTTGTGCAGAATCAGGGGCAGCTTTCCATGTAGTGATATAAAGTCGGTGGGGTGAGAGAGTGGGGCGGTTACGGCTTGTACTGCAACCTTGGAGTACATTCATTCAGTAAGTTCAGGAGCCCCAAGTTTGGTGTAGGCATCATGAACCTTCTGGTGTTTTCAGAGTGAACACCAGCCATTTTGGGCTGCTATTCCCCAGCAAGGTCCTACCTTTTATTTCTGCTGATTGGTAAAGAGAGGGCCAACCCTGAGTTTACCACTGAATAACACTGGATTTGGAACTTGAATGATGATATTTCCCACAATGTATAATAGACAGCTGCCAGAGCTTAGATTTCAATAATGAATGTGATTAAACGCAAGAAAAAGTATAAAACAAGCATAGAGTCAAAGCAGTGAATTTCAATAGAATTGGAAGTGTTGGGAGTCAATGGGAGCGGTGACCTTTATTTGTACTTGGAATGCCTGTAATTCTCTGCTATACTATCAGTCCAGTAATGTCATTTACCAGCCCTTTTGTCACTGCTAGGGCTATTTAATACTCTGTAACATCGATCTCTTACATTGGACGATTGGAAAGAGGGTTAATGGAGACAAGGCTGTAATAATTTTGCGGTGAATTCATCTGGAAACAATGCATTGGATCCTTTTAGTAATAATAATTATTAACCAATGCATTCAGGGTAGTGACTGAAAGATTATGAAATTATCTTTGCATTAATTTAATGTGCCATTCACTTTTTGAAGAAATGGTAAAACAGTGGAAGTAATTTGATCAATCTTCTGAAGGTTCCTCCTGTAAGCCAGACTACAGATTGTCTAAATGTGCATTAAAAAAAGACAAATGGGCTGCATTGGCCATCCATCAAGGGGATTCCAGTAAACCTTGTTCAAGAGCTGGCATTGTTGGGAGCATAGTTGGTTCATTTCAAGGTAACTTTCTTTCAAGTGACAAAAAGAAATGTATGAACATTTCAGTGGAGACAGTTTAAAAGACTACTTCTGACTGGCCTGAAAGCATCGCACTAGCAACACTGCAGTGCTAAATAGCGAACTAAGTCCTCGAGGATCCCCATTGCTGATGTCATCAGAGCATGTCGGCTTGAGTTTATAATACACCAAATGGATTGTCTTCAAGGATGTATGTTGAAAAGTCCAAAAGCAAATACTAAGATGGGACTCATTTGTATTTGTGGGTAAAAACACTTGCTAGGTACCCTCAGTTTTCTCTTGATGCCCTCAGACCGATTAATGAGAAAACCAGAAACTGGTAGCCTTATGAATTTTTCAACCTACTACTAATTGCACATGAGTTTAAATCAGTCATTATTGCTGCATGTAAAGTGCATAATGTGTGTATATCCTGTACCTGTTTTCTGTTGGATAACAGAATTTAAATCCCTTGGATACAGAATTAAAATACACAACCATTTTTTTCCATCATTGTAAAGTACACCCCTC
>JAUOBT010000368.1:19908543-19920916 GCA_032362145.1 Hypanus berthalutzae
AACATTTAAGGTTTCAACATTACATCCTTGCCTTTATATTCTAGTCCTCTTGAAATGAATGCTAAGATTGCATTTGCCTTCCTCTCTACAGACTCAATCTGCAAATTAACCTCCAGGGAATCCTGCACAATAGCTTTTTGTAATTTCTCTCCATTTAGAACCAACTCTTTCATTTCTTCTGCAAAAATGCATGGCAATACACTTTGACACTGTATTCCATCTGCCATTTCTTTGCCCATTCTCCTAAGTCTGTCTGTTGCCACTCTACTTCCTCAAAACTAGCTGCCCCTCCACCTACCTTCCTATCATCCACAAACTTTTTAACAAAGCCATTAATTCCATCATCCAAATCATTGGCATATTATGTAAAGAGCATCAGTCTCAACACAGACCCCTGTGGAACACCACTAGTCACCGGCCGTCAGCTAGAAAAGGCTACCTTTATTCCCACGCTTTGTCTCCCGCCAATGAGCCACTGCTTTATCCATGCTAGAACATTTTCTGTAATACCATGGGCTCGTAGCTTGTTAAGCAGCCTCATGTGTGGTTTCCTTTCTTCTGCCTCTCTCCCTTCTTGAAAATTGAAGTGACATTTGCAATTTTCCAGTCTTCCAGAGCCATTGTAGTGATTCTTGAAAGATCATTACTAATGCCTCCACAATCTCTTCATCCACCTCTTTCAAAACTGGGATGTACACTATCTGGTCCAGGTGACTTATCTACCTTGAGACCTTTCAGTTTCCCAAGAACCTTCTCTCTAATTATGGTAACTTCGCACATTTAATGATCCCTGACACCTGGAACTTACAAGTCACTTTTTATTGTCATTTCGACCTCTTTCTGTAAGATGACTCGTCGTTCTTGCTGATGAGACCCACCATGGTCGTGTCATCAGCGAACCTGATGATGTGGTTCAAACTGTGTGTTGCAGCATGGTCGTGGGTCAGCAGAGTGATCGGCAGTGGACTGAGCACACAGCCCTGGGGGGCCCCTGTGCTCAGTGTGATGGTGTTGGAGATGCTGCCTCCGATCCAGACTGCCTGAGGTTTCTGAGGGATGGTTGTGTTGAATGCTGAACTGAAGTCTATGAACAGCATTCGAACGTACGTGTCTTTTTTGTCCAGGTGGGTGAGGGCCAGGTGGAGGGTGGTGGCAATAGTGTCATCTGTTAAGCGGTTGGGACAATATACCATCTGCAGGGGGTCCAGTGAGGGGGAAACAGGGTCTTTATATGCCTCATGTGACTCTATCAACCTTTGCCTTAAATATACCTAACGATTTGGCCTCCACAGCCACCTGTGGCAATGAACTCCACTGATTCAGCACTCTGGCTAAAGTAATCTAGCCATGTATTAATGCATTGAAACTGAGCTGAAATTAATCTCTGGTGTACAGAGGACATGTTCAACCTCTTAATGGCTACAGCCGTTCTTCAGCTCGACACAGACATAAATATATCTTCAGGCTAACTCTGGGCACTCAACTTGTGGGTTAATCTCTGCACGCGGTGTGGAGTCTGAAGCTGTGCCCGCACTTCCCTCACAAAAACGTGTTCAGATGAGAACAATTTTGTTTCCTTGTCTGGGGCAGTTTCATTGAGTGTTTTAACAGGAATAAATTGGGAATATAATGCACAATACACAAGTGGAGAAGCTGCTTATAATGTCTAGGGAGGAGGATTTCAACACGCCCCAGGGCAGTATATGGTTTACGTTTGCACATTTTTAAAACTGGTGTAGTATCTCCAACCACAACTTGAGCTGGCTTAGCCTTCCTTAGGTGTGGGCTATATCATCGCATCCAGACTTGTGATAACATGCCTCCAGTTATATCATGGTCCACTGATTGATAAATAATCCTATCAGTAAAGCTGAAAAGAATCCTGATTCAGCACTCCAGTAGTGGCATTTTTTTTCTTTGAATCTTCCGTCCCTGAGGAATATACATTAGACCAGTTTATTCCCAAATGCTCTGCTTCTTAAAACTCTATCTGATTTAATTTTTTGATCTGCATCTCTATTTCATTTCTGATTACTGGACTCCATCCTTACTGATTATTTTTCTCTTACAAACAATAAGAAGAAAGGATTTGTCTCGCAGCTTGAGAATTTGATCGAACACATTTATGAATAACCCAGAGCTGACAGGCCAACTGAGCCTGTCGACATTCACTGTGCCTCGGTGAATTGTTCTCTTGCCTCGGAGACAGAAAACTGTTCTCCTTAGATGGGAGCACAGCATCTCAGGTGACATTCCAGTGCTGGACTGAAGGGGTGATAGCCTGTGCTTTCTGTTGGATAAGGCGCCAAATGGAGGTTTCAACTGCCTAGTACCCTGGGTATAGAATTGATATCTTGAGGAGTTGTACTTGGTGTGTTGCCAGTCACCAGACATCACCAGATGTTCAGGGTGAAAGTTGAGATCGCTGTCATATGCACAAAGTACATGTAAACACAATGAAAACCTCACTTACAGCAGCATTGCAGGCACATACACAAAGTTATTGTAAGAAACAATGCGATATAATAAAAATAACAAACAAATGAATACCAAAAAAATCAACAGTGAACAAAAAACTTCAGTTGTGGTACAACACAAAGTACACCGCAGATGCTGGGGTCAAAGCGACATGTACAACAAGCTGGAGGAACTCAGCAGGTCGAGCAGCATCCGTGGATACGAGCAGTGACCAAGGGTCTCGGCCCGAGACATTGACTGCTCGTTTCCATGGATGCTGCCCAACCTGCTGAGTTCATCCAGCTTGTTGTACGTGTAGTTGTGCTACAAAGTGGTTAAGTGTTAATGGACTTGCTAAACTGAGGTGATTATTAGGACTGTTCTACTTGATTCAAGAACCAAATGTTTGAAGCTGTTTCATGAACCTGATGTTTTGGTTCTTCAGGGTTCTGTACCTTCTGCCCAACGGCAGCTGCAAGAAGATGGCATTACAGGGTGGTGGGGTGCTTTGATGATAGACACTGCATTTTTGAGGCAGAATCACGGTAGTAGGCTTTTTACATGGAATTTGGCCAAGTACTGAAATGCTTACGTTTCAAAAGTGCTCATTTTGACTATCGTTGGGATGTACTGAGCCATAAAAGATACTATATAAATAAAGGTCTGTCACTATTTTTAGTAGTTTCCAACTTCTGTTCTGCCCCATTTGAATCCCGGACCCTGCAAAAAATGATTTGTCGGCCTCCGAGGACTGCTGTGGATGGCAGCACTGAACAGTAATGAATCACTCGCCAATGATAAATCGCACTGTTACCAAGCAAATCTCTTATCTCTCCCACTTAGATGGACCATGACCCCAGGAACCCCGCATACATTGCTGCTCAAGGACCGCTTCCTGCCACGGTGGCAGATTTCTGGCAGGTAAGAGCTTTGCTGACCTTTCCAGAGCATAATAATAAGAATTAGAGGAACAGGCTCTTGGTTCAAAAACTGCCGGAACAAGCAACAGCTTTAATCAGCAGTTGACACTGGTATCATCAAAGGTCAAAGTTTAAAGTAAATTTATGATCAAAGCACATATATGTTAGCATATTCTACCTTGAGATTCATTTTCCTGCAGACATTTACAGGGAAAAAATAAATCAAATATAATTTATTATCAAAGTACATACAGTATATGTATGTCACTCTATACTACCTTGAAATTAATTTTCTTGCAGACATTTGCAGGATAAAAGGAATCAAGCAGAATTTTATGAAAAACTACATGTAAGCAAAGACTGACAATCAGCAATGAGCAAAAGAAAAGAATTTGTGCAAATAAAAAAATGAGTTGTAAACAGTCTTTGAAAGTGAGTCTATAGGTCGTAGAATCAATTCAGAGCAGTGGTAAATGAAACTATCCACACTAGTTAAGGAACCTAATGTTTAAAAGGCAATAACTGTTCTGGAAGCTGGTAGTGTGGGACTAAAGGCTGGTTTATACTTGTGCGTACGGGCTACGCCATAGCCATGATTTTCATTTCTGCGTCACTCTACGCCATAGCGAGCATGTGTTGGTGTGCGCCAAAATGCTACATGGCGGTGGGGTTTCTATGCCACTGTGTTGAGTTTCTTTGTGACAGACGTGGACAAGGGAATGCATTTCAAACATTTTCACATGTCAGCAGGTAGATTTGACGATTTGGTTCATCTGTTTCGCATCGGTGTACAGACATGGCGGAGAAGAAGCAACTGGAAACGCATAGGAGGAAATGCGATGCTACCAATCACAGTTGTTGCGGTTTGCATCGCCGCGACGAGTGAGTTAATTTTTTGGGGAGGTGCGCTTCAGGCTATGGTGTAGGTACAGCTTAGGGTACGCAGTACTTATGGCGTACATGCAACGCAGAAGTATAAATCAGACTTTAGCCTATATTAATACAGTATATATCAACCAATGTGACAACTTGATTGTTTACACAATTACCAGCTTGAGAAGTACCAGGATAGGACAAATAATTACAATATTAAAAATCTATAGCATTTGGGGTACCAAGCACTTGGCTGCAATTTTTTTCACCTTAACACATTATTCCTTATTATTCTTCTTGTGCCCTGAAATCTCTTCCTCTGTAAAAATTGGGGTCACAACCCTCCATCATTAGTTCCTTTCTTTTTGTTTTGCTTTCTCTATACATTGCATTACATCAAAATTTGATTTTTACATCGACTATGAAATTCTTTGGAATGCCCATAGACTTGAAAATGCAATATAAAAGCATATATTTTCATTTTCTTTAAAACCTTGATGGTTTGAAACTAGTATTTATTGATATCTTCATATGAACAGAAAGCATATAAAAATGTCATAAGCCCAAAAACGAGATGATCGTTAGTGCTTTAAACAATGACAACACAACATACCTAAGCATTATTCAATAATTTTGAGACCAAAGCTTCTATTAATTCGTTCAGACGGTCATGATCCAATCTTATTTAAATTCCTAAGACAATTGAATTGGACTGAGACATTTTCTATAATATTGTATGTGCTCAGTTTTCCTCTGTTTTCATTAAATAACTTAGCTTACTCTTAAAATGTACAAATTGCAAAATAGTCCAGGAAAAGTGTTGCAGTTCATAAAAAGGGTGGTATATAAACCTGTGTGAGGTCAAAAAACTGATTTTATTTGATTCAATATAAATCACACCCATTGACGGATTGTCTCCACATACGTTAACGATACGAAGTTCATGTACTATGCTGTGGCTTTGACATTTATTTGTGGTAAACGTTGAGGTACTTGTGATGATCTCGAGGTCGGGTTCCTTTCCGTCTCCGAAGCAGATGGACCGCGATCCCACTTGATTTTTTTAGTGCATGAAATTTCCACACTTCGGCAATCTTGTCTACCTACAAATTCAAAAGAAATTTAGAATGCTTTTAGCTCATTGCCTTCTGAAAAATATTACAGGATTAGTGTAAATGGGTAGTTGATGATAGGCATGGACTCCAATACTGAGGGTTAAAAGGCATGTTTCTGTGCTACATCTCTCTATCAGATCAGGTAATGAGCTCACTGCACTTTCCTGCCTTTTGCCTCGGTCCCTGCTTGATCAAGGCTGTCAAATCTGCAGTTTCCCAATCCACTGGAAACCTTGTCGAACTCTGTACTTTTCAGAATTTCCAACCAATGGCTCTGCTATCTCTTCAGCCACTTTCTTTAAAACCCTTGGATGCAGGCCATCTGTTATCCTGGTGATATGTGCCATACACATTTGACCCTTTTTCCTATCATACATTAGAAACTTTATACTTGGCATATGAGGGATTCCAAACATTAACAAAAAACTTGCTGGTCAGTCAGCATTGTAAAATGAAAAGGATAAGTTATCACTTCAGTTACAATCCTTTGTCAGAACATGAATTAATCACATTCTTGGTACAGGGCATCAGTGTTGGCTGACATGGTATGTTGTGAACATTTTGGTAAAATGATTAGCAAATTTCTATTAAATATTCTGTGGCAGCACAAGGGGAAAATAAATCATGACAGCAAGCACTGTGCAGCAGCATTGCCAGTTTGAAACTTCATGCTCCAACACACACCTTCCCTTAATCTCCTGCGGTTCAATAATGTAGGATATTAACATGCAGCCATGTCTCCGCCTCTGCTGTTAATCCCTGTTGCACATAGTCTTACCTTGCTGGGTAAGAGAACGAGAAGGTGCAAGTGAATATTAAGTAATCTGTGCAACTGATTTAACTGTCGAAATTGTATACTGTGAGGTACGTGGGAAGGTGAGCTAAATTATATGACTATTAGATACAAGCTTTGATTGATAGAGATAAAGTGGCTGTTAGGCAAGTTGGGTGGCTGTGACAATTTCAGCAGCATCTGATGCCAATGGCTATTGGTTCACTTGGTACGATGTGGGACTTGAAGACTCCATTTTCATTCTACCCTATCCGAAGCAATTTAATCTCCATATTTGAATTACTTTATAACTCGTGAATAAATGAATATTTAGTAAAACTAAGTAAATTAAAAGACAAACGTAATTCACATTTAACAACAATATACAGGTAGAGGAATAAAAGCAAATTTTGTTGATGGGTTCAAGAGAAAATACAAAGAAACCACATTAAGTGGGAGTAAACAAATACAAACAGAGAAAGGAAGCAGAAATAGTGTAACTATATTCCTAAGATTTCCAAGCCAAGCCAAGCATTTCCTATCTCATTTTCAGCTGCTTTTCCTTCAGTAAAGATTAAACATACTGTATCTTCCTTCAGATTTATAATTTGCTCCATTTGTTTTCATCCATAGTGCACAGCCCTAGTAACATAAATTTAAAATGATATAAAGCAGATTTCCAGAAGTAGAACAACACATCTGTTTGAGATTGAGATTAAGACAGAGGTTTAAGAAAATACTCACACCAGATTTATTGAAATGAAACATAAGCAAAACGCAACACATTTTGGAAATTTGAAATCAAAACAAAAACGCTGAAAATGCTCAGCAGATCATGCAACATCTGTGAAGAAAGGAACAGAGTTCGCACTACACATCATTGACCCATCAGAACTGGAAATGAAGTTATTCGTAAACTTACTGGCAACCATCATCTAGGAGCGCAGTGCACTTGTACATCTCAGCTAAGGACACAGGGAGAACTGGGAGAGACAGATTTTGGCTTTCTCAAACTAAGAAAAAAAAGCCAAGAAGGGGAAGTATAGCCACCCACCAACTACTAGAGGAACTACGCAGGTGAGGCAGCATCTCTGGACAAGATTCGACAGTAGCCGTTTTGGGCCGACAGCCTTCATCAGTACTGCAGAATCTCTCATTTATTCCCTCCATAGATACTGCCTGATTTGCTGAGTTCCTCCATCATTTTGTGTGTTTCTCTGGATTTTCGGCATCCGCAGAATCTCATGTTCAAGAAGAGAAAGAAGAAGAATCTTGCTTAAATGTGCATTCACTGTACTAGTGGATAGTGCAGTCATTATTATTTGTCAACTACACAGAATAAATTCAGAGTTAATCAACATTTGGCTTATAATTTGCTTCATTTTAACAGCAAACATCTCATTAGTTCATAATTATAGTTAGTTTCCTCTCACTCTAGGAAATAGAAGAAATAAACTACTATACACCTTCCTGTTCACAATATAGATCTTATGGACAACATTGGCTTTAAAGGACCATTACCAATTTTTAACAATGCACCATAAAAGCATTCCATCTGGATTACTGATATGGCAACTACTCGGCACATGCCCACAGGAACTGCAGAGAGATGAAGACACAGCTCAGCACATCACAGGAAATTCTTCTCATTGCCTCAGTAAAGCAGACAGTACAATCACAGAGTCCACCCACCCCAGACATCCTCCGTTCTCTTCTCCCCTCTCCCATCAGGCAGAACGGAGGCAAAGCAGTATCAACTTCATGGACCCTAAACAAAGAGTCTTGAGGCTAATTAGAGTGGATAAATCCCCAAGGCCTGACAAGGTGTTCCCTCAAACCCTGTGGGAGGACTCGTGCAGAAACTGCAGGGGTCCTGCAGTGATACTTAAAACATCCTTAGCCATGGGTGAGGTGCCAGAGGATTGGAGGATAGCTAATGTTGTTCTGTTGTTTGAAAAAGTCAGGAAATTATGGACTGGTGAACCTGACATCAACAGTGGGAAAGTTATTGGAAGGCATTCTAAGAGACTGATATATATATATTATTTGGACACACAAGGACAGTCAGCGTGGCTTTGGCTTTGTACAAGGTAGGTCATGTCTAACCAATCTTAAATAATTTTTCAAGGAAGTTACCAGAAAAGTTGATGAAGGTTAGGCTGTAAATATTGTTTACAAGGCCTTTGACAGGGTCTTGCATGGGAGGTTGGTCAAGAAGGTTTGGCTGCTTGACATTTAAGATGAGATAGTAAATTGATTTAGATATTGGCTTCACAGGAGAAGCCACAGAATGATAACAGATGGTTGCCTCTCTGACTGGAGGCCTGTGACTAATGGTGTGCTGCAGGGATCAGTGCAGTGTCCATTGTTGTTTATCATCTACATCAATGATCTGGATAATAATGTGGTAAATTGGATCAGCAAATTTGTCGATGACACCAAGATTAGGAGTGTAGTGGACAGTGAGGAAGACGATCTGAGCTTGCAGCGGTATCTGGATCAGCTGGAAAAAGGAGCTGATAAATGACAGATGAAATTTAATGCAGACGAGTGTGAGGTGTTGCACTTTGCGAGGGCCAGCCAATGATGTGATAAGTGTCATGATCCATAACTCCTTGAAAGTGTCATCATAGGTAAATAAGGTCAAAAAGTCTCATTGTCTTCCACAAATTAATGTATTGAATACAGGAGTTGGGATGTTGTATTGAAATTGTACAAGGTGAGGCCTAATTTGGAGTATTGTGTCCAGTTTTGGTTACTTGCCTCCAAAAAAGATGCAAGTAAGATTGAAAGAGTGCAGAAACAATTTACAAGGATGTTGCCAAGAATTGAGGACCTAAGTTTCTGGGAAAGGTTGAAAAAGTTAGGACTTTATTCCCTGGAGCATAGAAGATTGAGGGGAAATTTGATAAAGATATACAAAATTGAGGGGTATAGATAAGGTAAGTGTAAGGAGTCTCTTTCGACTGAGGTGGGTGAAACTACAACTCGGGGTGATGGGTTAAGTGTGAAAGGTGAAATGTTTAACTTTCAGGGTGGTGAGAATGTGGAATGAGTTGCCAGAAGTGGTGGATGTGGGTTTGATTTCAACATTTGCGAAATTTGGATGGGTACGTGTGTGGGAGGGGTGTGGTCCTGGTGTAGGTTGTTGGGACCAGTCAGGTTAATGATTCAGCATTGACTGGATGGCCAAAGACCTGTTTCTGTATTGTAGTGTTCTATGACTATGACTCAGACTCTGTAGAATCTCTTATGTTTATGATTAGCTGCTTTAATTCCATAAGTTGCATCTGTTATTTGGTCGTCTTATAAGTTTAGTGTGCAAAATCCAAAAACCAACTGGGTGCAAATCGAACATTAACTGAGCTTAACTTGAATGTGATAACTTTTCATAAACAATAGGGATGTATTATTTTGGATGTTGATGTCACATAATTGTCAATGAAGTGAACCCCATCATCCAGACTCTGGCTGCTTTTGGATACAGCACAAGATTGGCACATGCTCTTTATTTCCTAAGTGAGACTTTCAAGCATCTTTGAGCCTTTTCTTTGCCACCTCACCATTGTCACTGAAATACTTCACGATAAGTGGCAATCCACAATACATTTTTGTGGTTCATTATGTTTATCAACCATACTAAAGGTATGAAGAGAAGTATTATTTTAACCAAGGCATTCTGATTATTTAGTTAATATTAAGAGTCATGATTCATGAATAATGAACCAAAAAATAGTTGCTTTTCCCAAGCAGTATGGCTGAACAACACTACACCCACTAACCCACTTCTCTATACACTATTATTTCTGTCAGAGGTACAGACACACCTTTGCCTAGTGTCACTTTATGGACACACAATCAATCTGTGTATTTATGCTATCTTACGTATTAATAATTATTGTGTTTTTATTTACTGTTGTGTTATCTGTTTTTGTGCTGCTTTCGATCCAGCGTAACAATTATTTTGTTCTCCTTTTCCCTTGCACTAGAAATGATGACATTAAAACAATCTTGAATTTTAAATCTTTGTGCCTTGCTCTCTGCCCTGAAGGGCGCCCTAAGCAATTTTATTTACCTTATTTCAGCAAACATAGTTTCATCATCATTCGCTGCTGTGGATTTAATGATCTGAACTACTAATTGTTAACCACATTCAAAAGAAGACCATGGTTGATTGGAATGGTCCGAACAAGGAAGTGAGTGATAGCGTACCTAGTTAAATGTGAAGTGGCCAAAACCTGCAACTTAGTTGATCTCTAGTGATCTGCTCAGTTTAGTTACGATTTTTATCCATTAGCTTGTGACTGGATGATGGTGATTTGGTTGCATCCAACTGTCTGGAGAAAATTGGATCTTTGATAAGCACCCTGTTATCAGAGGGGGCTCGTTTCTCATTTGCATTTAGATGAGTATTGATTATTTATTTACTCAACTGGAGTGGGATTCTTTTCCAATTTTAACTGAATTGTCTGTGTTGTCAGTTGAAAGAGAGATAAAGCTCCTGACACCACCGTAAGATAAGAACACTTTGTAGTGAAGATAAAAGTTCGAAGGGACCTTTTTCTGTTGTTGACTGAAAGTGAAAGTTTAAAAATTAGAATTGATGGGTCGTGTTTCCAAAACGTTTTCAGTATTTTTTTCCAATTTAGCCAGGTCTGTTAGGAAAGTAACCTGTCTTTTCACCACACTGGCCTCGTCTGAACTGTGCATTCAAACAAAAGGCAAGGCTCCTTTGTTTCAAAAACCAGTTGAAACACAAGATCTTATCCCACAGTAAAATAATAGGAATGTTGAATATGTTACTGGTATTGAAAGAGATGTTGTTTGGTGCAGCTTTGCATTTAACACAAGTAAAATACCTCCTGTAGTTGTGCATTACTGTAGCAGTTCTTTGTTTTGTTTAACAATAGGCATTTGAGTTAATTTAGAGATGAGCATAATGTAAAGGGCAGCCATAGCTTCAGCCTGTGTGTCTGCAAACACCTGCACTGTTGGTTGTGTGATACAGCATGTTTATGCATACACAGGGCTTTCTACAATTGCAATAATGTGCCTGCTGTCTCATATGGTAAAACCCCCAGTTGACATGTAATATCCTAAAGTGTCTTACAGATTATGATCTGTCACTTTGCAGAATTTATATTGATTTACAAAGACAGCTTGTGTTACTGTAGCCATCAAAGATTAGTGCAGCATTTTTACACTATACAAACAGAAGAGCTGATAATATTTGGACAATTTATTGAATTGTAATAATTAAACAATATGATTCAGAGTAATTAATTTTGTAAGATTTAACATTTCAAAATTAAAATATGCACTAAATCGAAGTAATTTGTATTGCATGGTCATTCCAAAATGCTTTTTAACTTTCAAGAAAGGCTTATTTGAAGAATGGGGTTCATCTTCATTTGTAACACATGCGGATGGTTATATGGTTATTCAGAAACCACTTTAGTTTCTGCAGCCAAAATTTTTTTTTAATCTTTTGGGTTAAAAATTAACTTTTCAAATAAAATTGACTTTTAGAAAATTACTTTGTGTTTATACTGTTGACTTTAAAACATGGTAACATGGTGACTGCCAAATTTTACTTTGTGTTAAATTAAGCATCACATAGCACTGTGTATCTGATAAAGAATATTAAACACAAGAGATTCTGCAGATTTTGGAAATCCAGAGCAACGCACACAATATTCTGGGAGAACTCAGCAGGTCAGGCAGCACCTATGGAAAGGAATAAAGACTCAACGATTCTGGCTGGAACCCTTCATCAGGACAGAATATTGCTATTTTGAAAACTTATTTCATAAATGTTCTGTTTCTGATGATTATGCTGATGTGAACATGCTGGTGATGGGAATGTATTTCCAGCTCCAACACCATTATTAATATCAAGCAGGCACATCTCATCAGCAGCATGAAGATTTCCTCACATTTACACAACAATACACCTCAGACTTTGCTGCAGAGAGATGACCTCTGTGATCTCTTCCTCACAACTTTTTGGTTCTGCGGTAAAACTGATTATTTTTATTCCTCCAGGCCTGGTGTCTATTACGACAACGTTGACACGTGTTGTTGCTGGAGTAACAAGTGCAGGCCACTTCCTATGGGGAAAAACAGGATTCGTATTCTAAGTGGAAAAGGTTCTGTTATCCTCCCCATTAAATCCCTTACTTGTAACTTCAAATGAAATTTATTATCGATGGATAGGTCACCATATACTACCTTGA
>JAUOBT010000368.1:23776156-23786539 GCA_032362145.1 Hypanus berthalutzae
CCAAGAAAAAGCTGCAGAAATGCAATATATTGAAGGACTGTCTTCATTTTTCATTGGAAATCTGTGTGTCATGGTCATAGTGTTGGGAAAGAAAGGGCTTCAACTTTATCCCCCTAACACCAAAGTCAAACACAGTAAATAACATCCAGAGAAACACTGCCTTCAAAGTTCAAGTTCAAATTTCAAAATAAATTTATTATCAAAGTACGCGTGTGTCACCATGTACAACCCTGTGACTCATTTTCTTGTGGGCATTCATAACAAAACAAAGAAATACAATGGGACCAATGAAAAAACCACTGACAGGCAGCCAGTGCACAAAAGGCAAACTGCAAACACAAACAAATAAATAATATTGAGGACACGAGTTGTAGAGACCTTGCAAGAGAGTCCATAGGTAATGTTCAGGGATCAGTCCGGTATCGAGGTGAGTGAAGTCATCCACACTGGCTCAGGAGCCTGATAGTTGAAGGGTAACAACTGTTCCTGAATCTGGTGGTGTGGGACCTAAGGCTCCTGTACCTTCTTTCCTGATGGCAGCAGTAAGAAGAGAATATGGCCTGAATGGCGGGGGTCCTTGATGATGGAGGCTGCTTTCTTGTGATGGTGCTCTTTATAGATGTACTCAATAGTGAGGAAGGCAAAATGCCTTTGCTCTGAGGTAACCCGATCCCTAGATTATCTACCTTCAAAGGTCAAAACCCACAAAGCTCGAACTGCGCTTTCAACTTGATCTCTCATCTTTGTCAGTCTTTCAGTTAATTTGGTTTGATCAATCTGCTTGTAGATTAAAGTGATGATGAATGGAGTTGGCTTCTTTCATGCAGCTCAGATTTCTTGCAAATTCTATTTCTACATCATGTCTACATCCTGTGGGCTTACAGACTAGCTCACTGGGATTTCCAAGATTCACTCATAGAGTTTCCACTTCATGCTTTTCCAATCCAATATCTTTCCTCACTGTTATATAGATTTCCTCTATGCTAGCAACACCACAACCCTTCTTTTCTGTTTTCACATTCCTTCCTAAATCAAAAATGCCATGGATGAGCTACAATGCTAGGAAGTTATTCACAACAGATTTGGCATTGCTCTACTCTGGTAATCATACTGATTTAGAGCAGAAAACAATTCTCAGAGCTGCTGTCATATGATCTTCAAAGTCCTCACAATGAAAGTTGGTTACAGAAGCTTCCATCAGAACTCTCAGGCATTTCTGAGTTTATTTAAAACTTAAAGATACTTGCAACAGTGTATGTTCAGTTTTTAAAATGTAATCCCTGTTATTTTTTAAGACAAAGCACTTGATCAGGTAGGGAGTTACATATAGTTGGTTCTTTCATTATGTGCCGTGCTGTATTACATAGACGAACATGGTCTTTCCGTGACCGTTGGCAAATTTTTCTACAGAAGTACTTTGTCTTTGCCTTCTTCTGGGGGCAGTGCCTTTACAAGATAGATGTCCCAGTGATTATCAATACTCTTCAGAGATGGCCTGGCGTCAGTGATCGTGTAACCAGGACATGATAAGCAACAGCTGCTCCCATGCATCCTTGACAATGCTACAGAACAGTTCAGCATGGTACAGGCCCTTCAGCCCACGATGTTAGGCTGACCTCTTATCTACTCTAAAATCAATCTAGCCCTTCCCCTTACATAGACCTCCATTTTTCTATCATCTATGTGCTTATGTAAGAGTTCTTTAAATGCCCCTAAACTATCAGCTTCTACTACCACACATGGTAGGGAATTTCACATGGAAAGAACTTGCCTCTGACTTTCCACCTTTTCTGTATGTTCCTTCAATCACCGTAAAATTATGCCCCCTTGTATTAGTCTGTTTCTACCCTGGGGAAAAAGTCTCTGGCTTTTCATTCAATTTTTGCCCCTTATCAATCTTGTACATTCTTACCAAGTCACCTCCGATCCTCCATCTCTGCAAGGAAAGACGTCCAAGATCCATCAACCTATCTTCATAAGAAATGCTCTCTAATCTCGGCATCATCCTGGCAAAACTCCTCGGCATTCTCTCTAGAGTTTCCACATCCTTCCTATAATGAGGTGACCTGCAGTGAACTACTAGCCTTATTGAAGTATGTACCATGAAGATAAGAACATAAGATATAGGAGCAGAATTAGGCCACTCAGCCCATCGGGTATGCTCCACCACTTCATCAATGCTGACTTATTAACCATCTCAACTCCATTCTCCTGCCTTCGTACCATAACCTGCGATATCCTGACTATCCATCAATCTCTGCTTTAACCACACTAAAAGACCTGGCCTGCACAGCCATCCATGGTAATCAATTCCACAAATTCAATACCATCTGGTTAAAGAAATTCCTTCACACTTCTGTTCTAAATGGGCGTCTCTCTGTTCTGAGGCTGTGCCCTCTGGTCCTAGACTCCCCCACTACAGGAAACATCCTCTCAATATCCACTCTGTCTAGACCTATCAGTGTTTGATAGGTTTTAATGATATTCCCTTACATTCTTCTAAAAGTCCAGCAAGTGCAGACCCAGAGACATCAATTGTTCCTCATATGTTAACTCTTTCATTCCAAGAAACATTCTTGTGAACCTCTTCTAGACCCTCTCCAATGCCAGCTCAACTTTTCTTAGATAAAGGATCCAAATCTGTTCAAAATACTCCAGGTGTGGTCTGACCAACGCCTTTTAAAGCCTTAGCATCCCACCCTTGTTCTTACATTCTAGCTGTCTTGAAATGAATGCTAACATTGCATTTAACTTCCTTACCACTGACTCAACTTGCAAGTTAACCTTTAGCGAATCCCACACAAGGACTCCCAAGTTCCTTTGCATTTCTGAGTTTTGAAATTTCTCTCTATTTAGAACAACAACACACACTAAATGCTGGAGGAACACAACAGGCCAGGCAGCATCTACAGGGAGAAGCACTGTCGACGTTTTGGGCCAAGACCTTTTGTCAAGACAACAAATGTAGCTCCTTAGTTTATATTAAGGGAAAAAGAAATGTAGAGAAATTAAATCCTTTAGTTGGCTTCACTGATGTGGACACAACTTCCCAGAAATGCCAGATAACCATGAGTCTAATTGAAAAGGAATTAAAGGAAACAATAAAAATTGTTCTGGAGAAATTTCTAGGATGGATAATCCAAATCTTAAAATAATAAAACTTGAAAGCCAAAAGAAATAATGTATGCATTTGTTATTACTTTCCAAATTCTACACGTTAAGGAACAATTCTTACAGTGGAGAGTAGCAAATGATTTAGAGGTCAAGGAAGAGAGGAAACCTATAAACCATAGAATGAGAGGGAGATTATGACAAAGGATGTGCTAGTAAAATACTTAGAAGATTAGGATGAGATGTGACAAAGTTTACAGAAATTTATGAATGGAAATGCTCCTTTTGATAAATCTACTTGAGATTTGAGGATGTAATAGTGGTATTATAGAAAAAAACCAGTAGATAACCCGTTTTTGAATTTTCAGAAGATCTCTGAAACACCCCCAACTCAAGAGGTGAGTTTGGGAAACCAAAGGATATGAGATTGGAGGAATAACATATTAGGCTGAAAACTGGTTGATGAGCAGGAAACACAGAATAAATGGGTCTTTATTAGGATAGCACATGACAACTTGAGGTAGTGGGTATCAGTAATTGTGCCTCATCAATTCTCAATATATAATGACTGTGGGAACTGATTATAATATTTTTAATCCCATCATTGACACCAGAGTTGTCACTGAGGATCATGAAGAAATAGGAGCAGGAGTTGGCCATCCAGCCCATCGAGGCTGCCCTGCCATTCAATAAGATCATGGCTGATCTGTCCATAAACTCAGATCCATCTCCCTGCCTTTTCCCTATAACCCTTAATTCTCCTACTATCTAAAAACCTATCTAACAGTTTCTTAAATATTCATTGGGCAGAGAATTCCACAGATTCACCACTCTCTGGGAAGAACAGTTTCTCTTCATCTCCATCCTAAATCTTCTCCCCTGAAGCTTGAGGCAATGTCCCCTAGTTCTAGTCTCACCTACCAGTGAAAACAACTTTTCTATTTCTATCTTATCTATCCCTTTCATAATTTTGTATGTTTCTATAAGATTCCCTCTCATAGGAGCAGGATTAGCCATTCAACTGATCAAATCTGCTCCACTATTTCATCATGGCTGATCCATTTTCTCTCTCAACCCCAATCTCCTGCCTTCTCCCCATAAACCCAACATAAACTGCACGCACTCACCCAAAGAGTGGTGAGTGCATCGAATGCACTGCCGGCAACGGTGGTGGAGGTGGATACGTTAGGGTCTTTTAAGAGGCTTTTAGATGGGTACATGGAGCTTAGTAAAATAGAGGGCTATAGGTAAGTCTAGTAATTTCTACTGTAGGGACATATTCGGCACAGCTTTGTGGGCTGAGGAGCCTGTATTGTGCTGTAGGTTTTCTATGTTTCTCTCATTGTTAGAAGGCCCATAACATATTCCCAGCAAAGTGATCATAAATCATGGACAGGTGGCCTAAAGAATCAATTGTTTTCTAGCAAAAAATAGTAAATAGGATGATCATACATAGAAAAACAAGGCCTTAGGTCTTGGGAAATTTGCTAAAATATCTGAAGTAGTAATTGAAATACAACTAAAACAAAAAATTCTGGATACGCTCAGCAGGTCAGATAGCATCTATAGAAAGAAAAACAGTTGATGTTTCACGTCTAGAACCCTTTGGCAGAACTGGGAAATAGAGAAAAGTTAGTTTTGATAGCAGAGAAGGTGGGTAAGGGGAAAGGACTAACAGCGCAACTAGATGATCTAATGTGGTAGTTTAGCAATTAATATTAAATTAAGCTTTTATCACATTGCTAATGGCACGGCAGTGGGAGATGTCCTGTAGACCAGACAAAAAGGAGTCAAAATGAGGGCAGGCAAGAATGGCAAGGTTTCATAAAAACAGAAAAAGCAAGTTAATCAAAGTTGGAGAATTTGATATTGAGTTCTATAGACTGTGATATGTCCAGACAGAAGGCGAGTTGTTGTTCAACTCTAATGGCTCTCATTATAGCGGTGCAGGAGAGCACAGGTTCAAATTCACTAATTAAAATACAGTAGTAGGCAACTGGAAGCTGAGATTCCCATGTAACTGCAGGAAGTACAATATTTATGCTTCCAACTTTTGCCTTTCCGACATTTAGGGATTCAAACAGTCTTTGCGGGTAAAGCAATGATTTACATGCACTTCTTGCAATCTAGTGTATTGTGTCCTCACCATGGCCTTCTCTACAACAGAGAAACAAAAAATAGCACTTGTGTTCAGTGTGCACCGGTGACACATTCAATGCCTAATTTACCACCCAATTTCCAATCCAAATGCAAGCTTCATATAGCTGACAGAAATACAGTCTTCACAAACCTGCAATGATTAATACTCTAATAGCAGGTTCACTTTGACAAGATGCCAGAGATAGACTATATTTCTGCCAATAGCACGGTACATTCTATGTCTACATTACAGATGGTTCTCCCAGAAAATTCAAGCGATTTACAGCAAAGCAGGTCTTTCTGCCCAGCATAAAAGAACAACTCAGCCTAATCCCACCTGAAAGCACTATGGCCATAGCACTACAGCTCTTCATGTAAAAATAGTAGCTGTACAGTCTGTGTATTTGAAAACTTGTCCCTAACACCCTATCAAATTATCACAATCCTCTGAATGAATCCCCTCTAAACCCCATACCCTTCACTACTATATTTTGTTATCTTGTGTCCGCACTCTTGAATTTAAGCTTTATAGCTTTTGGGCTTTTCCAAGGAAAATGTGTAGAATTCAAAGGCCCTAGCTCCCTCAGTTTCAAGAAAATAACCTGTTAATATTCTTGTCACTGGCAAGAGAAAATCTGCAGATGCAGAAAACCCAAGAAACACACACAAAATGCAAGAGGAACTCAGCTGGCTAGGCATCATCTAGGGAAAAGAGTACAGTCAACGTTTGAGGCTAAGACCCTTTTCCATTGATGCTGCCTGGCCTGCTGAGATCCTCCAGCATTTTGTGTGTTGCTATTAATATTCCTCATAGGTTCTACATTCCAGCCCTGACAACATTTTATAACAGTTTTTCTAACTTCTCCAATACAATTACATCTTTACTGTAAAGTATTGACCAGAATCATACATTATATTCAAGATGTGGTCCATTATTACCTACATCATCCCATTGCTCTAATATTCTTTGCCACATGTAACAAAATATCCTTTACAGTTTTTAGAACTATTGTACTGACAGTTTAATCTTCAAGAACTCAAAAATCAACATCCCCAGATCGAATCTCATCTGCTAGGTACTATAACTGAAATAATGTCGAATGTTTTGGTTGTAATACTACAGGAAGGACATGATTACACTGCAGTGGAGATTCAACAGGATGTTGTTTGGAATTGAGTGAAAAAAGCTAGGTAAACTTTCCTTGGAATGGAAGCAGCTGATGTACGACCCAATAAAGGGAACAAAATAAGGGGTATAAACAAGGCCCACAGTAAGAATAGAGGTCTAGATTAACAAAAATAAGGGATAAGAAGCTTAGAGGAGATCTGAGAATTGTTTAAAAAATCCAATCTGGAATTTAGAACACACTACTGATGTAAGAGTGGGGAACAGGCACTCTCACAACATTTCACACTCAAAAATTCAGAAGTAGCTTCTTCCCTCTGCCATATTTCTGAATGGACACTGAACCCATGAATACCACCTTACTCATTTCCCCCCTTTTTTTGCACTACTTAATTTAACATTTTAATATACAGTATAGATACTTCATACAGTAATTTAGTTCTTATTACATATTGCAATGTGCTGCTGCTTACAAGAAATTTCACATGCCAGTGATATTAAACCTGATTCTGAAAACATCTGTATGAATCCATGACTCATTCTTGGTAGAATTCATCCTCTAAGCAAAAACTGATCAAGTTCCTCAAGGACCTAGTCATTTCAATAAAATCACCTCATATTTTTCTGAATGCCAGAGAACAACAGCCCCACCTACTTAAAGTCTCCTCACTAAGTCTATTCAGCCTACATCAGCTCATAAAAATAAGTGAGAGAGGTGTGAAAATGGAGGAAAAATAACAAGGACATAATGAAGGATTTGTAAAAAAAAATTTCAACCAGAGATTTCTAGCACAACCAAAATAAAATACAAGACCATGCAAGTTAGAATAAAAGAAGAAATAAAACAGGCCAAGTCAATAATTCCCATGTGGTGGCAAAGGCAATTATAGAAAGACATGAAATGGCAACAAGAGACAAAATCCAGTAGGAATTTTTAATTTTAGAATGTACAGTACTCCTATGTACTATGCTCATAAAAATTGTGATTAACTGTAAAAAAACATTTAATTTCATTAATATTATAAATATGGACAAGTGACTACTTTCAAGGTATTAGTTCAGAAGTAGCAAGAAAGCAGAAACTTGTTATTCATAAACACAAAGTTTGAAGTTGAAAATGCAATAAATCACCATATTCTTAATATATTGAAATGTAAACACAGAATACACTTGTTGATCATGCATGCATGTGTAGAGAAAAGAAGCTGGGTCGTCTGGGTGTTGTTTCCCTACAGAGCTACAGCAAGTTCAACTTTCAAAACTTTGATCTGCTTTATGCCAGGAGTGCTCAGTGGTTAATATTGGATGTGACAGCAGTCTACAACGAAACGCAGCAAGACCTGGAGAATATCCAGACCCAAGCTAAGAGGGAGGCAATAACTACATGCCACACAAATGGCTAGCAATGTTGGTAACTAATAAGGGAAATTCAGTTTATTACTCTCCTGACATTCAATATTACCATTACCAAAATCTCTCAACATCAATATCCTGCTGATTACCACTGATAAGACACTGAAATAAAACTTACAGTGGATAGATGAGAAAGGAGGGGGTTGGACACTGGCCTAGCAACCCCTTCATGTAAAAACCCAGAGCTACAGAAATGTCAACAGAAGCTCCAAAGACCTCATCCCTGGGTGAGCAAGGATTTTCACCTAGAAGACATATGAAGTCATATGGTGAAAGGAGAAGCCTCAGGACTGATCAACCTTCCATCCAAGACAGAGAACTCTAATGAGCTACTACTGGTGGCCTAAGCCCTGCTGGGCTTAAGATGATGCTCAAGTGAAGCAGCCATTTCAACACAAGAGCAGGTCAGAACCTAGGAACCCTGTGGGAAGTAACTTATCTCCTATCTCCCTAAAATATGCCCACTATCTACAAAGCTCAAATCAAAAGTATGATGGATTTACCATAGATGAGAACAACTTTAACAATGCTCAAGCAGCTTGGCATGATACAGGACACAACAGCCTGATTGACAGGCATCCCATCCACAACCATTCACTCATTCTGCCTCTTAACACACAGTAGCAGCAGTTTGTACCATCTACAGGATGCACTGCCACAACTCACTTCCTCAGATAGCAGCTTCCAAACCCACGATGGGCAGCAAAATCACAAAAATTCCACCACTGGATGTTGCCCTCCAAGTCATACACCACCCTAACCGAGAAATGTCAATCACCATTTCTTCACCATCAATAGGACAAATGCCCTAGTAGCACTGTGAGTATACCCATAACTTAAGGACTGCAGTGGCTGAAGGAGGCAGCATGCTACTGCCTACAAAGTTAATTCAAGATAGGCAATTAAATTAAGGTGCCATGGTAGTGTAGCAGTTAACACAAAACTATTACAGCTTGAGGTGTTGGATTTCAGAGCTCAATTCCAGTGTCATCTGTAAACAATTTGCACATTTTTCTCCATGTACTCAGCTTTCCTTCCACAGTCCAAAAACGAAGCAATTAATAGGCTAATTGGTTATTATAAATTGTCCTGTGATTAGGTTGCATTAAATGGGTGGGTTACTGTGCAACGCAGATTGAAGGGCCAGAAGGGCTGCATTGTATCTCTAAATAAATGAAACAAAATAAATAAAAATAAGTACAAACAATCCGTGAATCTCACATCATTTGAATAAATATAAACTGTAATTGTTTATCCCACTAATTTGCAGCATTAGTACATTACTATTGAAAGTCAACAAATCAAGTATTATTAAACACTCCAAAAAACCTCAGTTAAATATTTGCAGCAAATAGAACTTCATACAGAAATATTATAATGCCACAGGCAGCTGTGCAGGCCAAGTCATTGAGTATATTTAAGGCAGATGTTAATAGGTTCTTGATTAGTCAGGGCATCAAAGGTTATGGGGAGAAGCTGGGAGAATGGGGTTGAGAGGGATAATAAATCTGCCACGATAGAATGGTGGAGCAAACTCGATGATCTTATAATGCATTGACAGGCTACCATTCAGTTTTAAGGTTCACCTTTTGATCAAGAAATGCAAAATGTGCACTTACATATACTGAAAAAACATTTCACAATCTGTTCTTGTTCTGTTTGAGACAACTTCCAAACTATTAAGTACAAGCGTAAAGCAATAAATTGACAAAGTGAAGACAATGTATAAATCCAATACAGGCCCAACAAATTTACAATCATCATTGGTTTTAAACCTAGCTTATGATACATTATTGATCTTAGTCTATGTAACAGTTAGCAGACTACAAGTTAGTTGGAATGCCATTCAGTCAGAGAAGAAAAGAGAAACCTCAAGGTTTCCATCATATATCTAGTATTTGTTGTCACTACAAACATATGGGCACAAGAGTCAAGATCAAGATAATTTGTTATGCTCTCCACCAGCTACCCTCATATTGTCTCAAAGTTCATATTTTGTTGCCCATGGCTCTGGGCTGGTTTGATCATATGCTGAGATAATGTGAGTGAAACTCAACTCCACAATCAGTAAACACTCCCATTCCTGAATAAACATGTGCTGAAGATTTGTTCAGTTGGGACAGTTTTGGAGCTTAGACAGTTTACTGGGGCTGAAACGATTACCACAACTGTCCTTCTTTGCATTGGGGCTGAAACAATTACCCCAACTGCCCTCCTTTGTACTGACGAAGTACTGGGTTTGTACCAAGACAGTACCCCAACTGCCTCCTTTACAACATGTACAAAATGCTGAAGGAACTTAGCAGGCCAGGCAGCATCTACGTTAATGAGTAAACAGTCAATGTTTCAGGACACGACCCTTCTTCGGGACTCAGGTAGTGGGTCTGGATGAGCACATAGTTGAAAAATCAGAGGGCAGCAGGCACCACAGAGGGGGAGCAGTGAGAGAGGGTTTCAGTGAACTTCAGAAGGGAAGATTTAAACTTCTTCAAGGTAGGAGGAGGAGGAGGAGGAGAAGGAGGGGGAGAGGAGGAGGAGGATGAGGAACTGGTGCTGAAACTGGCACAACAGTTTTTTCAAAAACTGTTGATGTT
>JAUOBT010000368.1:27450438-27462749 GCA_032362145.1 Hypanus berthalutzae
CTGACAAAAGTTTGGCTCGAGGGATGACTTTTAGTAGATCATAGCGAGGTAGCTGCTCTGCTACTTATGAAACTCTGAGCTTGAATTAGGCCGTCTGCGAATATTTTATCACCGGGTTCCCCACGAACATTCGGTGTGCTAAACAGGTTTAGAGGCAGCACTCCAGGCCAGTAGTGACGGCACTTCTCGCCGGCCATGCAAGGTGGCCAGGTACCCGAGGCCAACCAGTGATCCCTGGCGCTAGGGTATCACTACGTTTAGGCGACTGATGACCTCGCTTGGATAATGACCTTGCATGCGTTCAAATTCAACAGTGGGTGTGACAGGGAATGAATAACCTTTTTATTCCTGAATAGTAATATCTCCCAACCAAGTGGGAATTAAAGTCTTGGGACCTAAAGGTTCATCTGATATTAGAATAAACATGATTAATTTACTGTAAAATTGAGGATTGTCCAAGGCAAAGGGGGTTTGATATTGTGTATGTAGATTTGTATGGCGTTTGATTAAGTTCCTTGTGGTAGATTGGAGTGGATCACATGAATTCCACGTGTGCTAGCCAATTAGATACAACAATGGCTCTGTCGAAGAGGTTGGGGTGGTAGTTTGTCATTCTTTGTTTATTCACTGTTTAGTTTTTCATAAATTTTTCATAAATAAGTTGGTAACAACTGCAGCATACTCATCCAGGCTCGAAGATGAATCCCTGAATACAGTCCAGTCCACCAATCCAGAGCAGTCTTGTGGATGCTGCTGTGATTCCCTTGTCCATACCTTATGTGCCCTTTTATGCAGTACTTAATTTGAGAACAACTTCTGTAGGACATATCTATCCTGTGCTTTGTGAACTATTCCCAGAAACTTCACCACCTCTGTTCTGCCATTATCCCTTCCAGTATCCTCCTTCAATCAACCTGGACAAGCTCCTCTCTCATGCTTCTGCAATTCCCTTTATTCCATTGTGATACTGATACCTGTGACTTATGCTTCTCCTTCTCAAGTTGCAGTATGAATTCAATCATATTATGAATTGCTGTCTGATAAGGGTTCCTTTACGTTAAGCTCCATAATAACATCTGGGTTATTACACTACACTCACTCTAAAATCACCTTTCCCCAAGTAGGCTCAAACACAAGCTGCTCTAAAAAGCCATCTCGTAGGCATTCAACAAATTCCCTCTCTTGCTATCTGATATCAACCTGATTTTCCAAATCCCCTTAATGTTGAAGTCTCCCATTACAATTGTGACATTATCCTTATTACATGCCCTTTCCAGCTCCCTTTGCAATCTCATGCTTTTTTTTTATCTTTGCAGTTTCTTAACTCCACCCACAAAGATTCCACATTCTCTGACCCTATGTCACCTCCTTCTAAAGATGTATTTCCATCTCTTACCGACAGAGTCACATCACAGTTTATGCCTTCCTGCCTGCCTTTTTCAGTATAAAGTATGTCTTTTGATGTTAAGCTCCCAAATATGGCTGCCTTTCAGTCACGACTGAGTAATGCCCGTGGCACCATTCCAACCAATCTCTAATTGTGCCCCGAGTTCGTCCACCTTATTCCAAATGCTGCAGTCCTGCATTCTTCACCCTTATGAATTTTGCCTCAGTGGTACAACTTATCTCTTTGCTCTGTCTGCAGTTGTACTCAAACATTGGCGTGACCTTCCTTACGTTCCTATTACATATTACACTATCTACTTGTAAACCGACTGGTTCATCGTCAGCTCTATCATACTTCATTAGAGTACTCTGCGATCAAGATGTCAGTGATCCTGATGGTCGGGTCATGCTGCTTTGGGATGCTTTCCTACAACAGGTCCTGGAAGGCTTGTAAAAGTAGAGGGTAAAGTGAATGCAGCGAAATACAAGGAATTCCTGGAGGAAAACCTGATGTAGTCTGCAGGAGCACTGCGACTTGGGAAAAGATTTGTTTTCCAGCAAGACAATGAACCCCAAGCATAAAGCTAAAGCGACACAGGAATGGCTTAAAAACAACAAAGCTACTATCCTGGAGTATCCTAGTCAGAGTCCAGACCTCAATCCAATTGAGAATTTGTGGCTGATCTTGAAAAGGGCTGTTCACTCATGATCCCATGCAATCTGACAGAAATTGAGCAGTTTTATAAAGAAGAATGGGTAAAATTTGCAGTGTCCAGATGTGCAAAGCTGATAGTGACCTATCCACACAGACTCAAGGCTGTAATTGCTGCCAAAGGTGCATCCATTAAATACTGACTTGAAGGGAGTGAATACTTAGACAATCAATTATTTTGTATTTTATATACGCAATTAATTTAGATCACTTTGTAGACACCTGTTTTCACTTTGCCGCTGTATGTGTCTCTGTGCATGCGTGTTTGTTTCTATGTATATGTAGTCGAGAAGAATAGACATGACTTTGGAGTGTCTGTTTTATGTTTCACAGCCTAGGAGCTATGATAAGTGTTTGGCATGTTATTGAAATTACTATGACATTGCTGCCTAATCAGCCAAACACTGGTCGCTGCTCAACAGATAAATCAGCTCAAAGAACAGGGACTGAAAGGCCAAGAAGGCATTCTCTGATCTCATTGATATCTCAACAATCAGGATGTCTCAGGGAATCCAAAGGTAAGTGCGTTAGTACGCCCTGGATCTTTGATCATCAGGAAACAGAGATTTAGGATGTAAAAACAAAGGAGAAGGTCAGATACAGATTGTTCTATCATTCACTTCCCATCATGGTATAGGCTGAAGGTCAAAGTCAACTTCAACTGAACTTTATACTTCTTTACAAAGTGACTGTTAGCTCATTGTGGAACACGAATCAGTTCAAGTGAAAAAAAAGAATAAATCAAGAGAACAGGTTATGATGCCAGACTTGGGTATTGGAAACCAGCAAGTTTTATGGTGATTGGGAACAGTGGAATACCAAGGGAATAGATGGATTATCTGAGTTTTGAAGGGTAGGGACGAAGAAGATTGGGGGAAAATAAAGATATAGAACAAAGTTCTCAGTATCCTAGATAATCATGATTTTAGTGAAAGAAATGAAAGTTTTGATAGAAGATGGAGACGTTATGAAAGATGTTCTTGTGCTATGCTGAACTTACAGAATGAAGTAAAACATGCTTAAAATTGAGAATGTGTGGGTGTAACCCCAAGGTCAATTGGACATGTAGAAAGTTGAAGACAAAAGTTCTTAACGACTGCCCCCGGTCATTCATTGTCAAGGCTAACATACAAGGATGGTCATTTGAACAGAGATTGCCTGATGCAGCAAGACCTAACAGAACTGGAGAAAAATCATAAAATGGCAACAACAAATAACAGGATACTTCACTTTACATATTTTATGATGTAAATTCCAGCTACTCCAGTTTCTCAAGGCAGATATCAATTATTTAGTCTTGTCCAGAGTTACTTGCTGTACCTACATGCTAACATTTTGTATTTATGTCCCAGGGGCTGTACATTCTTCTGTAGTATACATTTTGCAGTCTCACTCATTTCATGCAATTATTTGCTTGATCAGTCTTTCTTCCTACCTTCCATTTTCCCACATTCTCAACACGTGCCAACTTCTTGCCCATTCACAGAATCTCCTTCAATGCTTTGCGGTCTCACCATGCTCTCTTCACAACTTGCTCATCCACATTCTTTTATAACATCAGCACATCTGGTTACAGTATAATCCAGTCAGCCTTCTCTGAGCTGTTTCCAGTGTGTTAAGAAGGGTAGCCAAGAAGTCTCACTGGTGTCATATATAAATGAAGCAGAGCCAAATGACCTTTGCGTTCTATCCCCTGACATCAAACGATAATGTTCCATATTTGCTGTCCTCATGATTTGTTGCACAGCCACCCAGATTTTTTTCATCTCAGACTTTTGCCTTTTTGATAATACTTTTCTTTTTATTAGTTTATAACAGGTCTTGATTTTTTTGAATGTTTTTGAATATTGCCAATAAAATGTTAACACCTCTGAAGTGTTGCAGCCTCGGCCACTGGTTAATCAAGTTGTCAAAGCTTTAGTGTGGCAGAATTGCCTTATGCTCGGCCTCCTGATGCTATTTATGACTGGAAGAACCAGCTTTTGCAGGACCAAAGCAGCTCAGAGCTGGCTTCATGAATCTCATTGGAAGATCTGCTTCAGCCAAGCATGGACATTGCAGGTAAGAGAGTGACGAGTATAGGCTACTCACTATTTCTAGGGAAGTCCAGAGCACTATTTGTGTTGCTGCTTGTGAGTCTGAGAACTTGCCCCTCAAGATCTCTTTCTTCCTCCACTCAACTTTGACTTTAATTTTCTAAGGACTATACCTATGTTCCTTCTCGCAAAGTGCACCAGCTTACACAATAAAATACGTTCATGGAAAGTGTATGTTATTGGCAAGATTACAATGTATTGTGCATTCTGCCTGTCCCTTTTAAAAATTAAACACATTGAGTCTGAAGTCATATTTTGAACAAAAAGAATCCAAGAAGAGTAAGGATGGCAGATTTCTTTGAATGAACCAGATGAGCTTAACCAGTAACATCATTAATAATACTGGCTTTTTATTCTAGATTAATTGAATTACTTATCTTTGTAATGCTCCACCTTACTTACAATAAAATTAACTTACATCATCATCACTGCATCCAGAGAGAAGGAAACCTGGAATTATTCAGTACACAGGTTCATACAAACACAAATTTAAAAGTAGAGCTATTAATTCAGAAGTTAAAGCATGAATTGATAGACAATGAGAGGAACAATTTTGACAGAATGTTCAGATTGTGGAATGTACAGCCAGAATGACTGACTTAATCAGAGGATCGAATGAGACAGAAAAGAGCACAGATAAAGAGGCCATACTGGTGATGAATGAAAGGAGGATTAAGCATGAAGCAAAGTAGGAAGTGGAATTATAACACTGCTCATATGGGGCATAAACTGCAACGTGGGCTGGTTGGGCCTATTAGAACAGAGAACAGTACAGTACAGACCTTACAGTCCTCAGTGTTGTGCCGACCTTTTAACCTATTCCAAGATCAACCTAACCCTTCCCTCCCACATAGCCCTCCATTTCATCTATGTGCCCATACTATCTAAATGTACCTGATGAATCTGGCTCTCCCACTAGTCCTAGCAGTGTGTTCCATGGATTTACCTGTCTCTGTGTGTAAAACCTACCATGACATTCTCACTATACTTTCCTTAAAATGATGCCCCTTTGTATTAGCTGTTGTATGTTTAATATTTCAGAAATATTTGAGTAATTTTGTATATAAATTGTTTGATTAGGCAGTCTTGTTTGTTTAAGTAATTAATTACTGGTTACATGTATAAACACATGAATTGCATATGTTATCGTGCTACCACATGATATGTCCATACCTCACTTAAAGTAAGAACGATGTTAGACCCACGTTTTGAACTCCTGTGTCTTCCTTTGAATTATTTTGAAGTTACAAAATAAGAGGTTTTTTAAAAACAAACCCGAGATGGCTATTGACCTGTTGAACTGCAGCGAGTCATTCAAACTGAAAAAAAAACGCAGTGAGGAATGGCAAGCTAAAAGTAAAACAGCACTGCATGTGAACAGACTGTTGACTCCAGTACCATCTCCCTGATGGAAGCAATGAGAAAAGGGTATATCCTAGATGCCCTTTATCCCAGGGCAAAGGGCATATCCTAGATCCTATTTAGGATCCTCAATGATGGATGTAGTTTCTTGAGACACTGACTCTTGAAACTGTCTTCTACATTCAGGAGGCTTGTGCCTGAGATGCAGTTGACAGAGTCTACAGGCCTCTTCAGCCTCTTGTGATTCTGTGCATTGGAGCATTCATACCAGGCTGTGATGCAACTCGACAGAATGCTCTCCACCATACCACAATAGAAATTTGTAAAAGACTGTGGTGATATAACAAACCTCCTCAGACATGTACAAAGTAGAACTGTTGGCATGCCATTGGATTGCAACAACATGTTGGGTGCAGGACAGATCCTCTCAGATGTTGCCACCCAGGAAATTAAAGCTGCTCACCCTTTCCACCGCTGACCCTTCAATGAGGACTGGCAAATGAATGTTCTCCGAACTTCTTCTTCCTGACATCCACAATCAGTTCTCTGGACTTAACTAAGCGCAAGTTTGTGGTTGTTGTGGTGACACTACTCAATCAGCTGATCTCACTCCTGTATACTTTCTTGCACTATCCAAGATTTCACCAACAATAGTGGTGTCATCTGCAAATTTATAGGTGGTGTTTGAGCAACACTCAGCCACATATCATGAGTGTAGAGAGAGCACAGCAGTGGGCTAAGCACTGCGTATGAACATTTGCATTCTATTAAAGTTTGAGGAGCTGCGCACAAGGCCCTCCAGGCAAAGAAAATTGAAATTGTTAAACCCAATCATGTGTACATCAGGTGCCTTTCTGGCAAATACTCTTCAAGAAGAATTTATTGATGTCTGGGCAAAGGGAAGGATGGAGGTCATGCAGATTCGTCAGAAGATATTTGAGCAAAGAAGAAAGATTAAATTACAAGAACAGGTGGGTTACACCAGTATTGTTTAGAATATGAATGATTAAGAGCTGATCCTCCTAAAATAATAACTAAAATATTATATTAAGGTAATCAGAACCTCTATTGTCTCATGAGAGAATCCAGAATATATAAAAATCATCTGGATTTTCACATTGAACATAAAAAAAATCTCACAAACTAGTGTAGCCTGTCAAGCTTGTTGTGGAGAGGTCATTGTGGTTAATGGGTAGTTCTTCGGTCAGGTTTTTGAGAATTATGAAACCAAGCAAGATAATGGGGTTATAATGAAGATCACTTGTGATGTAATGAAACTGCAAGTTTAGTTAAATGACTTCTTGAAGATTCCATGATAAAGCTAAATTTGGTTAGATAAATTGAATCTTTCAAAAATATATTTTATAGCATTTATGGCCTTAAGATATTATAGATTTATTGATCAAATTCCTTTTTATCTATTAGTGGGGTATGTGCCATTTGGATACGACCATTAATTATTACTAATTTCTAACTACCTTGAAGATAGGTATCATCTGTCATCAGGAACCAATGCAGTCCTAATGGTGAACATGCTTCTGAAGTAATATTAGGTATGAAATTCTTGATCCTAGTAATGGTGAAGAAAGTTTAATATATTTTAAGTCACAGGAGTGTGTCATTTGGCAGGAAACTTGCAGCTGCTGCTGGTACCAAACACCCACTGCAGTAGAGATTATAGGTTTGATGAGTCAAGTTGTTAATACACACTGCAGCAATGGAACTGTCGTAGAGGAAGAAGTAAATATTGCAGAGATGGGCTACTATTCAAATAGACAGCCTTGTGTTAATGATGACGTGTTATTTGAGCTGTACTATGCAGGCAAGTGGACAGTGTTCATTCATGGTCCTTTGTTGAACTGTTCAGGGAATCAGATGATCTATCTAAATGCAGTTAATTAAAATTATTCATTTCACAATAGTTTATTGATATTTGAGAGAATTCAATAAGTTCAAACTTTATAGATTCCAATTTTTCTATATAACATAAGATTTTCTTTAAAGGATATGACTATACACATTTGAAAATGTTATTTTGAAATATAAAACATAGACAGAATGGTGCAAAATAGGTGCCTCTTGAATTCCCAGTCTATGAGTAAACCTAGTCCTTTTCCATAAACACCTGTGATGTGAGTGCACAAAGCTTTCCGAAAAATGATTTATGCACGAATGAACCACTGGGAGTAGATCATTAAAATTCAAAGTAAATATCAATGGATGACAGGAAACTGTCTTGGCATTAAAGAGCTGATTGTGAAAATATTTGATCATTAGTGTGATGATGCTGAAGGTTAATTAACGAGAACATCTTCATCTTCAAATTCTTTTCCAGGATAATTGTCAAATGATTATGATGTCTAACACAAATCAATCTTGACTGCTTAAAGTGCAAATTGGAGGCACCCTAGCAATAGCCATTTGCTCCTATAAATATGTTGAACATTCAGTTAAGTTGAAAACATGTTGTAAAGCTAATTGGAAAAGGTCCATATAACCATTCTGTTTAAATTTACTGAGGAAAAGAACTTCGGGAGAGATTATCAGGAAACCCAGTGAAGCTTTGTTTTGTTGATTGTTTAAGTCTAAAATGCCACTTTACTCGCAAAAACAAATTTAATGGATCACTAAATAATCAATCATTTATATAAATAAATTGCATTGCTAAATGACCAAAATGCTGGTTGGTTTGTATTTCCCCAATTATTCATGTCAGTTCTCTTGGGCAGCACTTCATTCCACCAGTTTGGCTGCCTCTGCAGACTGCAGCCAATTATAAACAAATGGTTGACGGCCAGTCCGATGTCAGTAAAAGGACAATATTCCAATAGATTTCTTTGTAGTTTGTCCTCTTGACCTTCTCCGAATCCACTGACTGAAACTGTCGTGTAGTTAATATTTAAATAAAATTTGAGTAATATTGTAAATATATTGTTTGATTAACCTTTATTTGTTGTTTACATAATTCATTACAGGTTATATGTAAAGGTACATGAATGGCATACATCATTATCCCATTACATTTTAAGTAAGCGCTGCATTGGAGTGAAAAAGGAAGAGTACATGCTTATTCTGGTCTCCTGTGCTTTTGCTTTTGGTTAGTTTGTGGAGTTATAAAACATAACAGAGGCAACGAGGAAGTTCTAAAATGATCCTGAGACAACAGCCTATCTGTTGAAGCGTAGCACGCTTTCTTTGCGTGAGAGAGATAGTCGAATTTTAAAAAGGCAGAAAATGGACAGTTTACTGGTTCATAAACAGTGAATATCCCAGATAATAATAATAAAAAATAAATAAAGAGCAGAAATGGCAGGCTACATCGGAAGGACAGACACATTGGATTGCACGAAAGATAATTGGATGTATACTGAGCGAATTCAGCAGTATTTTAAAGCAAATGCAATCGACAATGGGAAAAGAGTACCAATTTTGCTGAGTGTAACAAGTACAAGAGCTTAATTAGCTTAGAAGTTTGACTGCTCCAACCAAACCAGCCAAAATGAGCTTTGCTGATAGTGTGAAAGTAACACAGGAACATTTAGAACCAAAACCGCTGTTGATTGTAGAAAACTTTAGGTTTCAGAAGCAAATCAAAAGGAAGAGGAGTTCATTTCAACTTCCATGGCTGACCTGATGAGATTGTCCCAGTATTGCCAGTTCAATGATAGGCTTAATGATGCACTGGGAGATCATTTAGTTTGTGGAATTGTAAAGCAAGAATTCAAAACATATCCTAACTGAGCACAACTCACATTGGAATGAGCTGTAGAAATTGCTGTATCAATGGAAACAGCAGACAAAAACACAATTGAGTTGCAGTCAGATATAAAAGTGAGCATAAACAAAATTACAAAGTTCAAACAGAAACTAGCCTGGCTAATTTGTGTTCCTATTGTGGCAGAGGTTCACATACACTAGACAAGTGCAGGTTTAAGGGCAAAACTTGTAGAATATCCAACAAAATAGTTCACATATGTACTGCACTGTTTTAAGACCATGCTTTATTTACTAATACAGTTATGTTGTTGGGCTTTTTTTTTCCAGATTTACCTCAAAATGCAAATCTATATAAAAAGTGTTCCTTTATTTACATTATACAATGCAGCCTTTCATATTTTCTGTTTAAAATAAAAACTCAGCTGATTAATAAGTTAGGCTTGTTGAATTAGCCAATAGGTTATGTCTTCCTAATGTTTCTAGAGCGAGCACGGGAAAAGAATAGGTAGCCATTTTCAAAGAAAGAGATAGGAGAAGAATGTAAATGGACAACAAATATAGCAGAAGAACATGATGAAATGCTCACAGAACACAGCTGGAAGAACAGATACTGATGTCAGAAAATCCTTGTACAGACTATGGGTTCAAGGAGAATGTGCAGATAACTTTCAGTTAGTTAGCTAGCACATGACATTGGAGAAAGTTCAACATCTTTTCCCTTGGACATTGCATTGACTTTTATTTATGTTTTGCTTGGACTGGATTTTCAGCACAGAACTATTTTGGTACCATGAGTAGACAAAGTGAAGCATCTGGATTGATTATGCAAACATGCTCCAATGATTACATGCATGATATATAAAATAATTTGCATGGCTGTATCAGTATTCATACAAGTAATAGTCTTATTTTCCCCTAGAAGAAACATACAAACTTTTATGTTTTGCGTTTATCCAAATCATACTTACAACAGACCTGTTTATTTCTTGGAAACAGCCTTTTCATTGTTATTCCCATGCACTGGAGAGTTATGTTGCTCTTAGTTTGTATTCACAATAACAGCTAACCTGTTATAAGCCTAAAGTGAAAGAGTTATATATACAAAGTGTACATTAGGAAGTCAAAAATAAATGGAGAAAGAGATGAGATAAAGATAAAAAGTGATGTTTCAGTTTCAAAGACAAGGCACTCATCTGCATGCTGTTGATGAAAACTCTGACAATGATGAGAGTGCCGCAGGACTGGCAAGACTCTTGTTCACAATTTGAAAACGAACAATAGACAAGTGATATGGCTTATACCAGAAGTGAACAGCAAATTAATTAAAATGGAATTGGATGCTGGTTTGGCTGTTTCATTTATTCCACAAAATTACTTTGAATGGCATTTAAGGATACCAAACTGAAGCCTGCAGATATCCAGTGAAGAAGTTATTCTGGAGAAAAGATAACTCCTGTGGGAATGACATTCATAACTGTGAAATACAACAACCAACAAGCCACTGAGATTGTATGTGGTGAAAACAGGAGGACCAGCAATGTGGGGGCATAATAGGCTGAAATAATGACAACTTGATTGGAGAACCATCCACAATTTGCATGCCACATCACCTGCAATGAAGCCAATTGAAAGGAAATTAAGAAAGGCACTGGACAATGCCACAACTGTCTACATGCCGTACACCATGAACCATTGCACAACAGTGTGCAAACGGTGTTGCGGTCAACCTCTATACCTCTGGTTAGATCGCATATTGGACCAAGGAAGGACCACAATGCTCAGAGGAACTGTGAAAGCTGTAGTCTGACTACAACAGTTTTTGTTGGTAACATTTCAGAGAAAGCTTCTGATAATGTTAATCAGACAGTTACTTGCAAAATGTGACTTGTTTTCAAGCTGGAAGAGAGTTCAAGGAGCTTCAGGAAAGTTGTAAGCATTCGGCTTTTGCAAGTATAAGGAATCAGAAGCTACTCTGCAAGCATTAAAGTTAATGCATAAATTTCAAGTGGGAGACAAAATCTGCTTGCAAATACTATGCTATGGATATTTGTATATTATAGTTGTATTGTATATCATGTATATAGTTAAGATGCATTCTATAGTGATTTGAGTTGATAGCAAAGCAGGGAAGAGTGCTGTGTGTTTAATATCTCAATAATATTTGAGTTATCTTGTGTATACATATATATATATATAGTTTGGTTAAATATTCTTGCTCATTTAAATAATTATTTATGGGTTATATATAAATATACTTTAATTGCATACATCATGACAGGCACTCCCTACTTCAAGTAAGCTCAAAGTTAGACCTGCATTTCTGGACTCCTGTGACTTCCTTTGAATTAGTTTATTGTTTTGAAGTTACAAACTGTAACAGGTAACTTCACTCACCTCAGTACTGAACTGGTTCCATATCTCTGAGCTCTCTTTCAAGGATTCTACAACTCCTGTTCTCAATATTATTTATTTATTATCATTATTATTTGTGTTTTTGCTTGTATTTACAGAGTCTTCTTTTGAAGATCGGTTCTTTGTTCTTTGATTGGTCCTTTGTGTGTAACTTTTCATTGATTCTACTGTATTTCTCTGTTCTATTGTGAATATCTGCAAAGAAAAACGAATCTTGAGGTAGTATATAGTGACATATGTGTACTTTGATGATAAATTTACCTTGGATTTTGGCATCTCTTGTAATACGTTTCCACCATGACAGATTGCTCTGGGAACATGGACTTTATGTTCCAGTTACCTTGGTGGCTGGAACTGAAACTGCAGTTCCTTTATCAATTAGATGATTCATGGACACGATAGAACATATAGCAATCTGCCTAGGACAGCACTTTGGTGAATGCATTGGACGAAATAAGACCTTTATCATCCATCCAACTGGTACAAGGATGCTGTCCTCATTTTCACTTCTGGCTGTTGCACAAACACTGGCTGAACAGCATCATTGAAACAGATGGATCCACTTCGGAGTCTAATGTGCCAATTACGTTACTTCACATAAGGAAGGCAATAAAAGGTCAAGTCAT
>JAUOBT010000368.1:28077888-28089481 GCA_032362145.1 Hypanus berthalutzae
ATTTTAAAGGATCAAAATTGTCCCCAAATCCATTCACAGAGTACATACGTCCTGAATCAGTGTCCAATACAATCTCAAGATCTCTGCTTTACTCCAATTCTACTCTCGTGAGCTTCTCTAATTTTGCTTTTGTAATCATACACTCAGCTGCTTAGATCTTAGTTATGGAATTAGCTCTAATTCTTCTTATTCAAGAGCTTCTTAAAATTTTCTTTTTTGATTAAAATTTATTTGCATTCTAATATTTTACTTTGCAACCAAATCTGTTTTTATTACATTAAAATTACTATAAAATTGGAAATTATGTTAACTTAAGAACACTGAATGAAAAAAGACAAAATTCTCAATATGATTGCATATGATGCCAAGTAAAATTCATTTTAAATAACTTTGCAATAAGTAATGATATATAATAATGGAATACTACTTAGCTTACAGTTACTCTTACATCATAGAGGCCAGCCTGTTTACCTGCAAAGTTTGTTCTTTCTTCCTGCGCTCTTCTTCGAGCAAACGACGGTGCTTTTTTGAGATTACTTCAGTAAAACCATCATTCACAGTTGACACAGACTGCTGTTCCTCCACAGCTACAGCTGGATGATCATCAATAATGACAACACCTTAAAGAAAATAAACCATCAGAAAGCCACCGCTGATGAACTAATTCACAGATGACTGAATAAAGAGGAACTTCCTCATGAATAGCAACAACATTTTTAGCTCAGTGAGAAATGTCAGCATCAAGGTTCCATTTGGGAGTTTAGCACATGATCCAGACTAACATCAGTGGTAGTGTCACCTATCAGACAAGATGGTACTGATTTCAGAGAAAAGCAGAGAAGTTGCCCAGACAATATTTTCTCAACCAAGCTAAAGCTGATGATCTAGTTATCATCCCTGTATCACTGGAGAAATTACCTGAGGAAAATTTAGTCTTGAATGTTTTACAATGCAATATTAGAACTTCAAATTAGCAAAGGAACACTGACATATTGAGGGACCCTGTCAAATGCAGATCCTTTCTCTCACTACTTTCAACCACTGGTAAATAAATGCACAACAAAGATATATTAGAAACTCACAGTGAATGAATAGGAATATTGTTAAATGGGAGTTAATGATGATGATGCACATAAATCTGCATTATAACCATGCTTAATGGCAAACGGAAGTGCATATAAATATCTGTACTTACTTGCATAATTATTTAAATCAAACTGAGCCAAAGCATCAGTCTTCTCTTTCGGCTTTTTCACACCAGGTTTTACATCCTTTTCCTTCTTTTTATTTGATACGTCCTTCACTGCATTTTGTACAGCTGCTGGGTCATTGGGAACCACACGCTCTATACAATATACTGTGTTGACATTCCCTCCATTGACAGCTACCAGATCACACAGTTGATCTTCTACAAACCTATTTAAATCAAAAGGTTATTGAAACTCCAGCACAAAATAGCTATTCCCTAAGCACCAATATGTAACCTAGATTTAATTCTCAGACTGACTGGATTACTTCATTTCCTTGTGAGTAATAGCACAATGTAGTTTGATAGTTGTTCTCATTTGGTGGTAGAAATAAAAGCTGGTATTGGGACTACTTTGTTACCCAGCCCAGCACTGCTATTCATTCAAATTCAGTAATGCAGAGGCGGTGAATGAGGTCACATTTCACAACCTCTGGACTTTAAAATGAAGAAGAAAACAGGAAAAAAATCAACACCATGTAGTATGCCTTATGGGGAAAAAAGTAAATTTAACATATAAAGGTGAAATTACACATTTGAAGAGGGGCATGAAAAAGTTGTTGCCACAAATATATTTTGAAGTACATGGGAGGTATAAAACTGCCATTCTTAGTCACCTTTATACACTCGGTGGCCACTTTATTAGACACACCTGCTCGTTAATGCAAATATCTAATCAGCCAATCATGTGACAGCAACTCAATGCATAAAAGCATGCAGACTGGTCAAGAATTTCAGTTGTTTAGACTAAACATCAGAAAGGGCAAGTGATTTTGACCACGGAATGATTGTTGGTGCCAGATGGTGTGGTTTGAGTATCTCAGAAACTGCTGATCTTCTGGAATTTTCACGCACAGACTCTGAAGTTTACAGGGAATGGAGCAAGAAGCAAACAACAATATCCAGTAAGCAGCAGTTCTGTGGGTGAAAACAACTTGTTAATGAGAGAAGTTATAGAATGGCCAGACTGATTCAAGCTGACGAAAGGTGACAATAACTATAGTAACCACACAGTTGGCTGGCTGGTGGTGCAAAAGCATCAGCACCGGACTCCGGAGTGAAGGCTCCCGAGTCCCAAGTTCAAATCCAAATCAGGCCATACCTGAGCCCGCTTTCCATCCGAGCTGGGTTGAGCGTTGAGTTAGCCACTCGGCCTCGTAAAAAAAAAAACAACGGTCAAGTCAACAACATTCATATCGTGACCTGGTTAATCCGAAAGGAGACCAATCCTGACACCACATGCTGGACAAGAATGGCTGACTGTCTGGTGCGACACGCTAAAAAAAATTATAAGAGGTGTGCAGAAGAGAATCTCTGAACGCACAACACTTCAAACCTTGAAGTGGATTGGCTAAAGCAGAAGACCACGAACATACTCTCAGTGGGCACTGGGAGTATGCCGGAAAGATATTGAATCTTTTTTTTAAAAGGCATTTTGAGAAGGATGAAATTAAACCATTTAATAATCAGTCAATTAATAATCACAGCTATTAATCACAAAAATCACAGCTTGTACAGTGCCAAGCAAGCAAAGTCTAAAAAATAAGAGCTGGTACAAAATTACATTTCAACCTGCCCTCTCAAAATACAAATTAATTTACCGTTTGCTTCTTGGTGGTTGACCAGATGCTTTTTCATTTCTGGGACCAGTTCCATTCGTCTTCGGAGATTTTCCACCGTATCCCGGATTTGCCCGACGGTTTTGTCTATCAACTGGGCGTTGGCTAGAGAAACTGCGTTTAGCCAACTCTTTTCTCTGCCCAAATCCGGTGTCTGCCACATCTATCTCAGGAGGCAAGTTATTCAGGGATGTTCTGTTCTCTCTATCTCGTCTCTCAGTAAAGTCACTACTTTCAGAAGCCGTTTCCCACTCCTCATTTGCTTGATCCGAGGAATTCTGGTTAGATAGATCTGGAGACTTATTTCCAGCAACAAGGGAAGCCATTTCCTGATCATCTGTTCTTGTAGTCACGCTAGATATATAATTATCTGCAGGAACACATACATCATTGTTTATCTCAGTGGCTGCATCTCTTTCTTGTTTAAGTCTCCTGAATCGTGGAGGCTTATCCTGTCGAGGAGGTCTCCTTCTTCGTGGTGGCATATCCATTGACCGCTCCCTTTTGGGTGGCTGATCTTCTGTGGCCGAGTTTCCAGAAAACGAGAGTTTGTCAACCACTCCATTTTCCTCTCCAGTATTTTCTAGTGCCACTTCCAAAGCCCTGTTAAGCGCTTTTGTAGATTCCTTTGGAGGCTGCCTTTTAGACAACATCAGGGAAGATGAAACATCTCCATTTAGTTGATAGGTACCATTTAGCTTGAACATACCTGTTCTGTTTTGTCTTGAGGGCATTCCACGAGGAACAAAGTTGCGCCCTCTCCCAGAGTTACTTAAACGAGGAGGTAATGCCCTCTCAAACATTTTTGATGGTCCTCTTTCATCTTCCATTTCACCAATGACAGTCCCATCAGGTATCCTCTTGGATCTCCTCAGAGGGTCTTTGAACATATTTTTACACTCTCTGTCAGAATATGTTGACTCAATTGTGGCATCATTGCCAGTTCCAGACCCCCTGTGCCTCCGCCGCTTTGGTATATCTTCATATTCAGACCCTTCACTACGTGTCTCACTAGCATTTCGACGTCTGTTGGAGTTCTTTTGTCCATCTTCTAATGAATTACAGTACTCCTTAGGATTTTGCCGACTTCCTCTGCTGAAATTGTTATTGTAAGAGCTTCTGATCTCTCCAACTCTGCCAGAGAAATCTCCTCGACCTCTACCCCTTACACGCCCTTGGCCTCGATTACTAAAATTTTGTTGATCTTCATCTTCAATCCAGTTTCCCCTCTGTGGTGGAGGGAAATCAATGTTCTCTTTATTCATAGGTCTCATTTCCCATGCTTTATTCTCCTTTCTTTGTGGTTTCTCTATTTCCCAGTCAAATTTAGCTGGAGGCACTGGTGAGACAGACAGTTCTTTATGTCTGATGTTCAAACATGACATGGCAGTTTGTGATGGAGTTGCAATGCTTCCATTAGATTTCACCACCTTACCCTCAGTCTTTATCTGTTCAACTTTATTCTGAAGGGTTTTCTGAAAAGATTCCAATTTTACTTTATCTGCCTCTTCATTCTTTTCAGTCTTGAGGTCTTTAAAAACTGGTTTTTTAATTGGCCCTGATCTCCTACCTATCATTTTCCCAACAGTCTCACGACGATCAACGTGGTTTCCTTTTAATGGCTCCCACTGAGATGCAGGTTTAGACTCTATCTTTGACAACTTATCAGTTTGCCATATTTCAGTTCTAAAGCTTTTTTCCTCTCTGGTATCATCTTGTTCATCATCCTTTGGGCTAGGATGCTCTTTCTGATGCACATAATCCCAGGTATGAGATACAATCTCTTCAATATTTTCAACACACTTTGTTGGCTCAGTGCTGTCTCTAGAAGGCCCATTCAGTCCATCCTGCTCGGATTCGGATGAGAAGAGTTCTTTATGAAGTAATGGGGGATTTGTTTGATGCTGGAAAAGAACATCCCTTCCAAGCACTGCTGACATATTTGGAGCCACTTCAGGTCTTTGATCTTTAATTAGCTCAGTCTGTGACTCTAAGCGAACTATATTTAGCAATTTGTCTGCTGGTGCAACCCTATATTCTTCAATCTGTTCCTCAAATGGATCTCTCTGTATCTTCATGGTTTGCTGGGAAATCGGATCTGCTCTCACAGGTGGAGTGGGAAGTCTTTCATTCCTACAATAAAGAAGATTTGCCAGAGTGTTAATTAAATTTTGAATTTAACAGAACAAAATTCCTAATTTTTCCTATTTCAGAAAATATAATTGATGTGTCACAGGATTATCAAGCCAATTGTTTCTCTTTTGTTGGTATTATCAGTGCAAGATTTTCTTTGAGTGCAGTGTTAGGACACCCAGAACGATCCACAGAAATATTATTTACACCAATTGTTTCTCGACAATAGGGAGCTGTAAATTATAATATCATGGCTATAATACCTTACAGCTGCCCTATTAACTGGTGGAAATTGTATCATGGCTTCTAAAGAACAATAGATTACATTTTCCTTTTCAACCAAAATTCTGCCAGGCCATGGCTCTTTTAACTGCCTGCAAATATATCAAGCACTACCTGTGATTCAAAATACAATGGTGATATTTAACCAAGCACAATTGGCCTGACAAAAGAGAATGTTACACTTCAAATTTATTTTTAAACAGAAATAAATTTGTAAAAAATTACTGATTTAGGAAATTACAGTATTTTCTTCTGTCATCAGAGCCACATGAAAAATATTGTGAAAGAAACTTTCTATTCTATCCCACCTACAGTAGGTTTTTAATGGAACAGGTCCAATCCCAAAGTGGACACATTTTAATGCCAGTAAAGCAAGGATACTCACCTCGTTCCTCTCTCTTCTGCAGTACCATCCTGAGAATTTAACATAAAAGCCCTGTTTTGAGCAGCTGAGTAGTCGTCTTGACTCCAACTGAACTGTGGCTCTGCCGGTGGAGTTCTTTTTTCCTGTAACAATATGGGGGACCTCTCTTGCTGCTCAGATCCTGAAGTAACATTGTCAGAGTGATCGGGGCGCATCACTGGCTTCATCATTCCTACAAATAATTAATATGTAATCAACTGAAAATTAGTTTGAGACCATCTATATCCTCAACTTAAATATTGACAAAAAATGTTTCTGATTTGGTTAAGTCTTGATGACTTTCCATTAAATCAAATCTATCAGCACGAGACGAGAGGACAAGGCAGATAGTTGCTTGCTTTCGTGCATTACATTTATGGACTAGAGATTGGACTGTAGCTTGCCAGCTATCCTGGTTCCAGTTTGTGGATGGTCCAGAATGGTGTGGCGCACAAAGGAAAAATAGTCAATACAATTATCATCCTGTCCTCTATTATATAAAGTTATTTCTGATCGACTTGGTAATAGACTAATAAGACTTTAAATTCCACATTTGTAGCCACATTACAGTATCAAATGTAGCATGAACACTGATAACTGATAGACAATAACCAATAAATATACATGTATTAAGCAAAGCTTAACGCTTTGGTGGGAAATTTTGTCACAAGGAGAAAAAAAAGCACAAATTTGACCATCTCACAACTTACCAGAGGGAAGAACACTCGATGGGTAAAAGTCAATGGGTGCTCTCCCAGGGGTCAGTCGAGGATCCATATACGAAGGCATCATCATCCAACGAGGATCATAGCCAAGCATGTGTGGAGGGGGTGGGCCAACTGGACTTGGATAGACATGCCTCTGAGTGTGGGAATGTGGTGGTGCAACCGGTGGTGGAATTAAAGGTCCCTGTTGTTGATGTTGTTGCTGCTGCCTCTGCTGCATCTTTAATAGCTGTTCCTAATTGTGCACGAACAGGCCAAGGGAAAGACAAATATTTAAGTGTACATTGTATAACTTTGCATATCTGTTTATTTTTTATAAATGCTCACATTCCCCTGCATAAAGAATACAATCCCCATCCGAAAATTATAAGTCATACAGTGCAGAAAAAAGCTCTGTAACCCATCTTATTCACACTGATTATCAAGAACCCTGCTTATTAATCTCCTTAACAGCACTTGGTCCAAAGCCTTTACATGCCTTGGATAAATCAAAATTGTTTAGTCTTTCATAATAGGGGATAACACTCTAACCCCCAACCCAATATTTCACTTTTTGACTGCCTGTAATGCTAATTCCAGCACAGGTCTTTGGCAGTACCAGACCAACAAGTTTTCTGCATCACTTGATGCTATTCCTATTGTTAACAAACAGCACTTTTTATTTCATTTTTCCTTTTCATGTTACATTATAGTCAAAAATTTTCAGTGAAAAGTATGGAAATATTGGGAGAATTTATGCTATACAGATTTCTAATCTCCAAATCTTTTATTTCCTGGTGAAAGAGCAGTTTAGCTTGCTACCTAATTGAATAGCATGACTAAATTTTATCATAAAACATAGGAGCTGAATTAGACCATACAGCTCATCAAGTCTGCTCTGCCATTCCATCATGGCTGATTTACTATCCCTTTCAACCCCTTTTTCTTGGCATCTTCCTGTAAGCTTCAAAGCCCTTACTGATCAAGAACCTATCAATCTCTGCTTTAAATGACTTGGACTTCATAGTCATTTGTGGCAATTAAACCTGCTTAGAACAATGCAGAAGGAAAATGTAAACATTGCAGGTATGTAAACAGCCTACCATCACACAGATAATTATTGCTGTAGAGGCGCTTCTGTGAAAGGAGTTAGATGTGAGTTATATATTTGGAAAGCAGATGAAAGGTCACTGATTTTAAAACCGTTACTTTGTAAGAAGTTTAGTTCTTTCATTAATTACAACTGTTACTTGTTTGCTTCATTTACATAATACATTTAAATAATAAAACTAGCTCATCACTGGGCAAAATTTAACACTGAGGCACAAAGTCTTATTCAAATATTAAAGAAAGTTTTTAAGGAACATCTTATAGGGAAAGAACTTTAGAGCGTGGGGGGGGGGGTTGAGGGAGAAATCGCACAGGATAAGCCACAAGTACAACTGTTAATAAAGCGGATGACAAAATCAGGTAGGCTTGGAATATACGCCAAAAATTGAGAGGTTGGCACAGCGAACTTGCTCTTTGTTAAAGAGTAGAAAATTTGGGAGAGGCAGATAATCTTCAGCCTTTCTGAGCACTAAAGAGTCACTAGCACGGTTACTGAAGCCCCACCAGTTCCATTGATAGACTGAGAAATTCAGTTTGCTTACCTTATAGCACCAAGAATCACAAATTTATGACAACTGAGAAAAAGCCAAATAATTGGAAAGAAAAATAACTTCATGATTTAGAAATTAGAGTACAGTCGGCCCTCCTTATCGGCGGGGAATTGGTTCCAAGACCCCCTGCTGAAACCAAAAAACGCAGATGCTCAAGTCCCTTATTTAACCTGTCTCAGTGTGGTGGTCTTCAGGACCCAGTGGAACCCTGGACATTATTTAACCTGTCTCAGTATGGTGGACATTAGGACCCAGCGGTGCATTCCTGAATCCGCAGTGTTTCTGTTCATGAAAATAATCACGATTACGATTGAAAATAAGGTGGTGTGGCGACCCACGTCCCAGCGCACTCGACCTGGCTCACAAATAGCCAACGTGCAGGCATAAAGGCCAGGTACGCAACAAAGGGAAAAAGCCTGCGGGGGTTTGTGCGTACATGTCCCTTGGAGCATCCGCGCCCGGGGAGGGCGGGATGAGGGAGGCTTTAAAGCAAGGCTGTGAAGTTTGAATAAAATCATCTTTAATTGCAGTTTACCGACTCCGTGTCGTTATTTTAGCGCTGCATGTAGCACACCACTACAGGGTCCCTTAAAGAGTGGCCATTGCCTGATAGATCAAAAATTAAGCAATTAATCCTAAATCCAGGACTGGGTTGCTGTTGGTCATTGTTGTATTAATCAAGACACAGGGAAGAGCTTTGTGTTTTGCGCGTCATCCAGACAGATCTTTTCATATGTAATTACAGTGAGCAATTAGAAAGAAAACAATGTAGAATAGAATGTTACAGTTACATTATTATAATTATACTGCTGTCTTAAATCTCAGTTCTCTAACTTGTCTAAAATAGATCAGGAATCTTCGTCAAAGAATATGACAAGAACCAAGACGATGGCTAACACAGAAGGAACAAACACAGGAACTGCATCCATCAGCACACAAGGACACACCAAAAATTGACTTAACTATGTCTAATCACAGAATCCAAAGGTGAATCACATCAATGTTAGAAAATACAACAATCCTGAGGATTAGGACAATTTATAACCTAGCAAAAAGGACCAAGTGATCAAGTACAAGACAGGCAAACAGGAGCAGAAGAGAGTCTCTGGCTAACTTAACCCTGCCCTGCCATCCAATATGCTTATGGCTGACCTGCCCAGGCCTCAGCTCCTCTTCTGTCCCAGATTCCCATAGCCCTCAGTTCCCTAATCTTTCAAAAATATATCTACCTGCTCTTTAAGTATCTCCGGAGATTTATCCCCTACCATTGCCCCAGTGATTCACCAGGATATACTGTGTCATGGCACCTTAGATCTTATTGTTTCAGTAAGATCAACCATCCAATCTGCATAGTTATGCTATGTTCTTCTGGAGTACCAGTAATGAATAACAAGCGAACTTAACCATATGCCTTTAAATGCTCATGTCAGATATGTTAAATTCTTCATGACAGCTATGTTAGGTGTTAACATTTCTCAGGGCAACGGAGGCAGAAATGCCATGAATTCTCCCATTTCTGCACATGCCTTCTCATTGGTGGGCCCTGTTGGACAAAGGAAAAATGCCCCTGAACTGGAGATTAAGTTTGACAAAGAGGTCCAATCCAACAACAAGGATCCCTGGTTTGCTTGCTGCTCCCCAGCTCAGACTATCACTAATCACAAAGACAGAGGCCCAGGGACACTGTCTGATACAATAACCTGCTGACTGAGTTAATTCCTGGAACATATAGCTTACTACACTAATCAGATTGAGCCATCAGCTACACAGCAAAAACTTAACAACTTAATTATCAACTTACTAACTTGAAATAATTAAAAGAAAAAGCACAGATCTTTGACCTGAACCTGATCCAGCCTATTACAGATCATGCAATACTGAGTCACTGCTGGACATCAGTACAGTTCAATTATGTGTGAATAACTGATGGATTTACCCTTACACGAATGGCAAAATAACAAATGAAAGGGTGCTTGCAGGAGAGTGAGATAGAGATTGCAGTGAAACTGCTGTATTTATATCCACAAATGAAAAAAATGATTTTGATGGGAATTATAAAACCCAGCTCAGTGGTCACTGAGTTCTGGCTATACCCCAGGGTGTTGCACAAGTTCCTTGCCTAATTCTTTGTAGCTGACTGAGGTAATCAGGTTTTAGTTTAATCATGTTAACTGCAGATAGAATACAAACATTTCAGATGGAAGATTTAATGTGGGACAGCAGTGGAGGTTGTTCCTGACAAAGAATAAATGAATTGGTATTTATTATCAGGATATGTGAGGTGCAAACTGATTTTAATGTTTTCTCTGTTTATGTTCCAGTGTTTTCAAACATTTCATGAACATTTTACAATCATTATCATTGTTAATGGCTTAAATGTTTTCTTGAATTTATGACATGAATTCTTAGGAATTCTCAGGAACCACATGCCTCTGGCACAGATCATAAAACCATGGAATTTGACTTGTGCAATCCCAGATTGACCTTCAAAGTGGAATCAAAATGTTTTTATTAATTAGATTTTTATTTGAAAATGGCACATAAGGATCTAGAATTATTTTCAAATCTGATGGAAATGTGCACAACAGCTGCCCTTCTATTCTTGATAAAAAATATCATGCAGAATCCAAACATGGCCAATTTCATCTAAAAACCGACAGTAAAACTTATCGTGGGGCCTTTCATACATAAGATGTTTTGAATTCTAATGTGGGAATGGATACCTGGAGCTTAACTGCAAAGCACACGCCAAGCACGTGACTAAGGGTCTGAATGACTGACCTGTGCATCCTGCACATTCTACCTCTATCAGTGCCAATGTATTCCGGGCAGAATATGAGTCGACTGGGGAAGTAAGGCAGTTATATTCTGACTGCCTAAGAGATGTAAAGCCTCTTATCGAACTATCAGATTGAGAGGCAGTTTTGTAATAGTGAACTCCAATCCTCAAACCTGAAGGCTCCAATGTCTGAGCACTGCCTTTGCATTGGGTTTCAGGACTTCTAGAAGCCACCCATTTACTGATCCAAAGGCTACATTTATGGGTTAACATCTCTTCAAACCCCTTCCTGCCTCACGCAGATGATAAATGTGTATATTATAATTGGATAGTTAGATCCTGGCCACACAGCTGTGTGATATTGCCAATATGTACTGTAACCAGAAGCACTGGTGCAAAACAGAATCCCTATAGGAACATCACCATGACACTAACTCAGACAGATGCAAGCTCAACAAACACAGGGTCCTCAGCCCACCAGTGGAGAGTGACACTGCTTTCATGGGCAGTACTGAGCAGAGGGGAATGCCCGTTTCCCTCAGTCACATGACCGGGAGCCTAGGTGGCACCTCCCTGAGCGGAGGAATGGTGCCTTCAGAGGCAGAGCTACAAGATAAGAGGCTCAATCACAAACAAGAGAGAATCTGCAGATGCTGGAAATCTGAGCAACTTGCACAAAATGCCAGAGGAACCCAGCAGGCCAGGCAGCATCCATGGAAAAGAGCACAGTCGATGTTTCAGGCCCTTCAGCAAGACCTGCTAAAAG
>JAUOBT010000368.1:28875144-28886093 GCA_032362145.1 Hypanus berthalutzae
AAGACTGTGACCTCTTGTCCTGGACTCACCCACCAAGGGAAACAGCCTTTCCACATCTACTCTGTCCAACCCTTTCAGCATTCGAAATGTTTCTATGAGATCCCCTCTCATTCTTCTATACTCTAATGAATACGATCTATGAGCCAACAAACTCTCCTCATACGTTAGTCTTTAGACCACTTCCTCAGATAGTGGAAACATTTCGAGGTGTTTGGGTCTTCAGACAAAAATAACCTCCTGTTCTGACTTGTTTATGTGGGTAGCCTAGCTGTGCTTAGTTAACAGTGACCATGAGGATATTGATAGCAGGGTTTTCAATGCTTGCTAATCCATTTAATGTCACATGGAGGCAGTTAGACGTGTTGCTGTGGGAGATGGTTATTGATTAGCATTTAATGTTGGGTAGCACTCAGTAGTTAGTGAATACAGTGGATTCTGTTTAACTGGGACACATTGGGATCAGACCAGTGCATTTTGACCCATTTAGTTGAAGTTTCATTGAAATAGTTAAAAAAAAACAGAAAAAAGACAAACTAACGTTTAATTGAGTAGCAAATTATGTATTTAAATGAAATACAGAATAAATTAGAGCACTACCAAAATTACTACTGTACTATAAAACTAAGTATTAGTTCTTAGTAGTTACCTGGAATTCATTTGGTGTATGCTGACATGTTCTTTTGATTGTCAGAATGAACAAAATCGGTATAGACACCCAAGTGCAGATAATGGACTGCCTTCAAACAATACTTTCGATGATTACAAATCTTCATTTTCATTGTAACGTTCAAGATGTTTGTCAATACCTTCAATTTCTTCGTAATTTCTAACTTGAAGTAGTGAAATTGTTTAATTTTCACTCCTGGTTGTTTCTGGCATCCCCAAGCCTGAATGCTTGAAACTGCAGTGAGCAAACAGTTCTGAATTGTCTTGCTATTTATTACTCGCCAGCTATCAGTGACAAAATCTCTGCTTTTTGAACACAAACAAGCAAGTGATGCTATTTAAAAACTGTTTGAAAATGTTGAACAACAGTCTCCTGCCCCAATTAAGCGGCATCCTCCTCTCCACATCAGGCAGCAACTTTGCTATTTCTTTAGCATTTTGTCTGTTTTTTATGAGACAGTGTTGCTAGCTCACCGCTCAACCCAGGACTGATAGAAAACGTGCAAGGAGCCGGCTGGATCGGAACCAGGGGCCACTCGCCTCAGAGTGCGGTACTAATGCTACTACACCACCTGCAGGCTAATTAAGGGGCATCGTGTCCCAGATAAATGATGGAAATCCCTGCTATTTTCTCAATTTGTTTTTCTTCTTTTAAGAGTTGTCCCAAAGAAGTGTGCTGCCCTTTTAACTGATGGCCCAGTTAACCGGAATCTGCTGTATTGTCTACGTCTTGTTCTGTCTGGACATTGCCTGCTTCACTGTCAAAGGTGTGCAACTGAAATTGTGCAATAATTATTGAACATTTTCACTTCTGACATCTTTACCCAGGTTCCCCATTTATGCAGCTATGCAGTTTACCTCGAGTGCTACTTGTGGCATCTCTTTACAGCTGACTTTCATATTTGCTTTATTGTTGACCTGATATTAGTGATCCCTAATTTTCATCTTGTGACGCATATGTGAAAAAGTATGTTCTCTGTACCTAACTGAATAATAGCTGCTAATGGGTAAGTTTCCAGCCTTGAATTGATTTCTGTTTTCACTAATTAAAGGAAGATGAGTGGAACAATGCAGTGCTGCATTCATTTTGAGAGGACTAGAATGTAAACACAAGGATATAATGCTGAGGTTTTAAGGGGCGTTGGTCAGATCACATTTGGAGTATTGTGAGCAGCTGTAGGCCCCTTATGTAAGAAAAGATATGCTGACATTGGAGAGGGTCAGAGATTTACAAGAATAATGAGTCCAGTTAACTGCAGTGTGCTTAGACAGGATGAGATACTGTTCCTCAGAAGGCCATGCATTAACAGTCAAGAAAGCTACATGTCAATGGGAACAGGAGAAGAATTAAGGTTCCACGGGCTAGTTCATTTGGTATGATGCTGAAAATGCTGCAGAACATTATGTAATCATCACAAAACTTCCACCCACACAACCTGCTGAGATCCTCCAGCATCTTGTTTGTGCTCTAGGTTCCAGCAAATGGAAACTTTTGTCTTTATTCTGATTTCTAATCTTATTGAAGGAAGGGCATTTAAGTAACTGAAAACAATTGGACTTAGGTTTTGTGAAACACTTGCAGTCGTGTCTAGAGGCTGGGGTGATTGACTTCTAAGTTCCTGCCTCTTGTATATATCAGTTTTACGTATTTGACTTGTTTTGGCACAAACTGCACCCATTTTGAAGATTTTCCTTTTGCTACTAACTTCTCTAGTCTCCATGCAGCCCCAAAAGTTATACAATGAATTCCTCAAACACAAGCTGTATTAAGCCAGTACACCCATACAGCTTTTTCTATTGTATTTTTAATTATTTAAAAAATCTTTCTTTACAAATTTAAAAGTGGTGGAGTTTGATTGAAACAAAATACAGGGATTATTAGTCATGTTCAATCCACCACTATGTAACTATCTAAATAATTTTTCAAATGAATTTCAGTTAGGTACAACTATTTCCTCAGTTAATGAAAATACATTATGATTTTAAAATCTGTTGTGACCTTGTGTTCTGAAGAACTAATTTTTTTGTTAAAGCCTCTTAAAAACCTCAAGGTAAGTGTACCTAGTGGAAACTTTCACTGGTAATAAAAGTCACTGAGTGTGTGGCCAGTTTTGCAAGGAGATCATAAATATATCCACGAAATTAGTACAGAATATGAGTTGTGCTGTACTCAATCTATACTTAAAACTCATTAGCACCAATTTCAGGAGAATAGGAGAGAAAATAAGATTTATTGGTAATTATTTATCCAAATATTTAATTATGATATAAATGACAGTCAGCCACTCAAAATGAAGGAAGAGGAAAGCACTCCTTTCAGCTGTTTGCTCTCTTTGGGACCCTCTGAGATTAGCTGACTACTGGTTCTGCAAATGCTTCATCCCAACTGTTCAGGGTGTGGAATGCCTGATAAAATTCCTGATGGGGTGATTGACAGGCATTTGGAGTCTGGTTTGCATGAGAATACAGTCATTCCAAGATGCTATGTATGCCAATTCTGACTCCGAACAACATACCATTCATGGCAGAGAAGCTTTTTCTCAGATGTAATTTTTTTTACCATTTCTATTCCACTCCTTTGTGGCTTACTAAAACCTTCTACAAGAAGGTCAGGATTATGATAGCCTTTCATTGCACAAGGTAGTCATCTTACTTAAATTAACAAAAATAACATTGACATTCCTAATAGTGGAATCTTGCTTAACAGTTCATTGACTGTTTAAGCAAATGCATAGAGTTTACAACTCAAATAGGTGAAATAACTCAATAGGTCATTAAGACTGTCTTTTTCATTTTAGCCTTCGACTACTCACCATTTCACTCAGATCTAACTTATCCTTTTGTTCCCTTGTGTACTTACTCGGCTGCAATTTATAAACTGTCCATGTGGAATGCAGCATCATACAGGTTGTATCTACAGGCAGGGTTGCCACCTTAGAAAGCATTTTTTATCATGATATTCCATAATGTGAAACTGGGTCAACTATGTGTCAAGAAGCACTAGTTGGGAAAAAAAAATTACTCCTTTCCACACACATTCCAAGCAAGTGCATTCTATTCTGTTTCTCAATTTTTTTTACATAGTGATTTGTGAATCCTTTAAGGGTCACTGTCTGTTACCTAAACAGCCTTAACATGGGGGTTATCTGCATTATTTTGGTCACCTGATCTGTTTACCTGTTTATTGTTATGTTTGCCAATTAAATATAAATTACAGTAGTGTGCTTTGATTTGCATCAAAAAAATTATTTTCCATTGTCTAATTCAAGATAATTTTGGGCCCTTTTTTTGAGTTGGCTGATTGTACTTTCAGGATTTGTTTCTGATGACCTTGGTTACAGGTAGACGTGCAAGTTACGGAGCATTTGAGCTGCAGTAAATTTGTAGATGCAATAGCGATGCCTTTTCTGAGCAGAATTGCACGAGAGCAATGCTAACTAAAATGCATTTTCAGTTTCAGTTGCAACGAATTACAGAGTCTAGGTCATTATTTAGACTGACATGATTCTTTGTAATCCACATTGCCTCTGAAGAACTTTGGAACGTCCTAGGATATGAAAAAATGCTTTATAAGAGCATTAGTTGCTGCTTTGCAATCACTCTGACTCCGACCGAGTATTTGTATTCAGGTTTTTGTCCCCGCTCATTTCTTTATTTCCTCCTGCAATCCATTTCGGGTCTATGAGTTCACAGGAAATTTTATTTTATACTACTGTGCAATATCTTGAAAGTGAATAGAAAGTGTGGCTGTGTAAGTAGTCTGGTAAATATGCCAGTTTGGCATCACCAGTATCTGGAATGTGCCAGATTATTGGATCTTTAGTGTATTTAAAATGAATGACTTACAAAGATGAGACTGACTATTCAAACTAGCCCTCCAGTGAAGTAGACCTTGTACAATATACAAGACTACTTGTATATGATGTCTGCTGCTACTTCCTAGGGTTCTTCAGTCCATTATGTGGTGGGCATTTATTTTGATAAAAGAATGAAAAATATTTTTTTTATTTTGTAAAAAATTATATACCTGACCAGAGATTATCATTTGAAGCCGACATTTATTTTCATGGCTTGAAAGTGGCCTTGGAGACAACGATCCAATGACAGCAGTCCTTTCTAAATGTTCTCTTCTATGTTGCAATCTATGATACTTATAAATAGTACTTGAAAAAAATCTACGACATGTATTTCAGTAGTATCACGTTTAATATGACATGATATGTCTTTGCACTTCTCTTAAAGCTAAATACATGTGGATACTTTTGTACTTAAAAATGCAACATACCAAATAGGTTGTCTGTAAACTATCTGGTATATGCTATGATTTGAACTTTTTTATTTTCTCCCTTTGGGTTAATATACTCTTCTTTGATTCCACCCTTTCATGTTCCATAATTTTTCTGCATTAAGCACTTGTTCACTGCCCCTATCCACTCACTCTCATCTGGCTGTCCACCAGTCTCCAGCCCCCACTGCTGGCCATACATATGGCCCATGTCCCTGTCTTTTGCTTTTGCATATCTGACCATATTCCCAACCCTTGGCCTTGGGCCTTGTTCCAGGCTCTCAGATGCCAAGTGAAGCCAGAGATCAGGAAGCTGGGTGGATGTGCAGCCTGAGCTAGGTGTGTGCTTTTCCACTACTCCCCTAACTTGTGTGGATCAGCCCTGGCAATCCCTCTTTCAGCTTGGTACGTAACTTCACAAACATTTATGTTAAAGAAATTCCTTCAGTACATACAGCGCAGTGTTTGTCCAAAACTTAACTTTGACTCAAAAAATGTATTTGCATTGACTCAGATTTTAAATTATGACTGCAAAAGTTTTATTTTTGATTTCTGTTGCTATCATTATTGGAGATTGAGACACATTCTTAATGCATGGGGGAGAGAAAATCTTTTCATATTTGTTGTTCACCCAGACAGAATAGGATCTTTGAGGAATTTCCCATGTTTTCACAGAATTTAAAGAAGATTCATTGCAGATTAGTTTCTAGCCTGGCTTCCTTTTGGTTTGATTTCTCCTCGTTCCAACTTGCAATTTCAAACTTCTGCTGTTCTGGACTAGAAAATGTGACCTGAGGCTGAAGGTCTGAATCCTTCTGAGAGAGTACTGTTTTTAGATGTGCCTTCCCTCAGATGAGCCAGTAAATCCATAGTGGGGTGCATCTTAATAGCAGATTTGTAGGACACCATCAAATTCTTCATCCTCCTGGTTTTTAATCTCATAGTTTTGGTTTCTATCTTTGTCCAGCTGCTAAACATAGCAGCACCTGCACTTTATTGCTGTCATACAGATGCATGTTCTCCTTTGAAGTCAATAGGCTATCAGCGGATGACGTATAGGTGGCATAGGCATTTTACGGAGTTGCTTTTCACAGCGGACACCTACATTCGCAAGTCTAGCTGTAAGACTAACTGGAGTATTTGTGGAATACAAATATCAAAAGTGCTATGAAAGCTGCAGAAAACCTTGTGACTAGCGTTGTCATGTTTAGTACATTTACTCAATTCAATAAAGCCTGCCACCGATCTAATATTATGCTACATTGTGGCTTCTGGTCACATTAGGACCTCCGGAGTCATTAGCTGAACCAAAATGGGTCCTGTGAACTAATTTTTCTTGCACCCTTTTGATATGCAAAAGTTCAGTTTAATCCATCTGTTTATCCTGCTGCAAGTTATTTCTAGGATTAATACACTGACATAATAATTTACCATCAAATTACTTTTTCTCTCCATTTCTTTTGAAGGGAAGTTGAGGGAACATACACCAGTCCTCATCGAGAGATCAGCAGTGGAAAGTTGATGCTTTTCACAACTGAAATACTCTTGAAGTAGTAATTTCTGGTTATGCAGAAAATACGGCAGCCAATTTGGAATTATTGAGTTTCTCACAAAGGCAGATAAAATAACCAATGAAATAATCAGCTTTTCACCATCAGATTCAGGAAGACACCATCCAGCCTGTTTGTGTCAGTATCTAATGATTTGCAGTTGTTATTACTCTTCCTGAACAATTCCTTCTCCAAACGAATTCTAAAGAAAATCTGCTGATTACTAAAATTAGTATAAATGGTCTTTCTACTGTATGATTCATTGTTTTGGACAAGACCCTAGCAACGAGACATCATGCAAGATAATCTGTAATAAATTTCAGAGAAACTTTTACCAGAATGGTTAGAATATAGGACTTGGCAGGTACAAGAAGTTTTTTTTTGTGGAATCAAGTAAGAAGTTTTAAGATGAACTTGATAAACAGGTGGAAGAAGAAACAACACAAGGATATGTTGATGAAACTATTTGCATCAGCTATACTGCCTGGCATAATAGAACATCAAAGTTTGCCATGGGTGTGCTATTAAAGGAATTCTGTAATTTGGAAATATAAAGAATAGAAAAGCAGCTTGTAGAGAGTAAATAAATGCTGGAATGATTAAGTTGAATTGAAAGAACTGTATCTGGGCTAGAAATACCTTGTAAACAGATCATATAATTGATAAGTGAAAGCATTTTATTTACACGGCCAGTTTAAGATAATAGGGTGTTAATGGTTTCAAGTTGCAAGTGTTAACTCAACTGAAATTGCTGTTGATGAACCTTGCCCTCAATATCAGTAAAAATCAAGGAATTAATTGTCGACTTCAATTAGGGGAAGTCGAGATAACACACATCAATCCTCATTGAGAGATCAGCAGTGGTGAGCAGTTTCAAGTTTCTGGGTGTCAGCCTATCTGAAGATCTATCTTGGGCCCGACAATAATGATGCAATTGCAAACAAGGCACACCAAGAACTATATCATTTGGAGTTTGAGGAGCCTTGGTGTGTCAGCAAAGACTCTTGCTAATGTTTACAGACAGAGAGCACTCAAACTGGTTGCATCACCATCTGGTATGGCAGGGACGCTGCATAGCATCGAAAAAGGCTACAGAAGGCTGCAAACTCAGCCAGCTCTCTTGTGGGCACTGACTTCCCCAGCTTCAAGTACTCCTCAAAAAGGCAGCATCTGTCATTCACGAACCCCCCTCACCCAGGAATATACCCTTTTCTCATTGCTGGCATTTCCAGTACAGGTTCTTTATGATGCACAATCAACATTTTAGGAACGGCTTTTTCCCTTCTGTCATCAGATTTCTGACTGGGCAATGAGCCAACTCATGAACACCCCCTCACTGTTTCGCTCTCTTTCCACCTTTTTAAAGTATTTTTAAAGCCGCCTTGATATAAGTGTCTCAGAAAATTTAACAAAAGATTGCCAGTAGGTGAAAGAATTTTGTAATTAAATTAAGACTGAAGATTTCAGAGCTGTTTGAAATCAATTTTGGAAGAGGGCAAGGTAGAGAATGGACTTGGTATACCTAGTGTGTAAGGGAATTTAAAGGAATATGAAGCAATTTTTTTCTATATTTAATGAAAATTTTCATGTTATTTTGAATACTATTGATATTTTCATTTTTTATTTCAGCTGTATGTATCTTCAGAGAGTCGTTTCAACACATTGGCAGAGCTTGTTCACCACCACTCAACGGTTGCTGATGGACTGATCACCACCCTGCACTACCCCGCTCCAAAACGTAACAAGCCTACCATCTATGGAGTCTCGCCGAATTATGACAAGTGGGAAATTGAACGAACAGACATTACAATGAAACACAAATTAGGTGGTGGACAATATGGGGAAGTATATGAGGGTGTGTGGAAGAAATACAATCTCACTGTGGCAGTAAAGACACTAAAGGTATGATAGTTTTTTTTTTCATGACCCATTCTCAGAGGTGGGTGGAATCTTTGCTGGGCAGGCTTGAAGTTTCTTGTGATGAATTTCCAGTTTGCATAGTTAAGATTCATGCAGAGTATCAAAATTTTGGATTGTTGACCCTGGTTTGTTCATGCTCCCGTATCAGAAGATTATTGAGCACATTCACTCTAAAGCAGAGTTTAAAAAGCTGTTCTTAAAGTTAAAGCCCCACTTGTTCACACATCCTAGAATATTAATTTCATCCCCTTAAAGGTGCCAGGTGATTTTTGAGTTTAGTCCTTTTTTAGGAATTGGGATTGTTCCAGGTTGTTATCAGCTCTTAATCAGTAATGCAGCTAATGAGCCAGATGTGTAGACTAAGTTAACTCAATATTAGAATATATATGGATGCCCTGTTATCTCTAGGCTACTTTCAACTGAGGCTTCAGTGCACAATCCGTGCCTACACTTATGGGTACATTTGAGTACTGCTGCCTTTGACAGGAGATGGTAAATTGGAGCCTTGTCTCAGGTGGATGCAAAACATCTCTTGGAGAGTTGGAGAATTGTCTGGTCTTAAGACCATGAGACATAAGAGCTGAATTAGGACTTTCCACCGTTCGATAATGACTGATTTATTTTCCCTTTCAATTTCATTCTCCAGCCTTCTCCCAGTAACCCTTGCTAATCCATAATTTATCAACCTCCACTTTAAATATATTAAATTACTTAACTTCCTCAGCTGTCTGGAGCAATGAATTCTGCAGATTCGCCATCCTCTTACCAAATAAGTTCTTCCTCATCTCTATTCGAAAGGGTCCCCTTCGCATCTGTGAAAAGGACCATTCAGTCACAGTCACATTACTCTGTGAGAGTTATGTGCACTTCGTTTACTACTTTGAATACAATTCATACATGATTGCTTGTGAAGTGTCTTGCAGTAACTAAATTAATAGAGCAAGAGATGCTCAATTCAATATAATCCACATTATGTCCATTTATGTAGAATATTTTTCTTTCTGTGAAGTGAGTTCTGAATTAGATTATGTTTAATTCAAGGCAGAGCTGTCCATGCACATGAAAAGAATTAAGTAGTAACTGTAATATTAGGTTATTATTGCCATATGTACTAGACAGCAGTGACAAACTTAGTTTTTTAAGCCGTTAATACAGGTTATTCCAAAACGTAAGTACTTTAAAGTAGTACAATGGGAAAGCAGTAACAGAACGTACTGTATGTGCACTGAAGGTAGACAATAAGATACAGAGGTAGTTTGAAAGAGGTGATTGTAGTGATTTGTGACTAACTCGCAAGGAGATAAAAGTTCAGTGAACAATTGTGACCAAACACGAGAAAATACAGAATATTTCGTGCTTGCTGAAGTGGTATTTCCATATAGCTTATATTAGTAAAGTAAATCAAGTTGAAATAACACCGTGCAATTTATAGCATATGGCATCTTTAACAGCAAAATATTCCAGAGCATAAGAAGTACAGTACTGTACATTGGTGTTATATTCATGCACACACACATCCTATTAAAAAAGTATTCAACCCCTCCTCTTCTCCACCGCCCCCCCCACCCCTTGGAAGTTTTCATGTTTTATTGTTTGACAACCTTCAATCAAAGTGGATTTAATTTGGCTTTTCTGACACAGACTCTTTCATGTCAAAGTGAAAACAGATCTCTACAACGTGATCTAAATCAATTACAAATATAAAGCATAAAATAATTGATTGCATAAGTATTCACCCCTATGACATACCAAATCATCACTAGTGCAGCCAATTGGTTTTAGAAGTCATATAATTAGTTAAATGGAGATAACCTGTGTGCAGTCAAGGTGTTTCAATTGACTGTAGTAGAAATACACCTGTATCTGGAAGGTCCAACTGCTGGCGAGTCAGTATCCTGGCAAAAACTGCACCATGAAGACAAAGGAACACTCCAGCCAACACTGTGCAAAGATTATTGAAAAGCTCAAGTCAGGAGATGGAAATTTTCTTGTAGCCAAGTCACTGAATATCCCTTGGAGTACAGTTAAGTCAGTCATCAAGAAATGGAAAGAATATGGCACAGCTGTAAAACTGAGTGACCATGCAACAAGGGGACAAGTGAGGGTGGCCACCAAGAGATCAATGACAACTCTGGAAGCTTCAGTGGCTGAGATGGGACAGACTTGAACATACAGCAACTGTTGCCTGGGTGCTTCACCAGTCACAGCTTAATGGGAGAGGCAAAGAGAAAGTCACTGAATAAAAAAAACCTCATGAAATCACAGCTAGAGTTTGTCAGGAGGCATGTGGGAGACTAAATGACATGTCTGGTGTAATCCAAACACTGCACATCATCAAAAACACACCATCCCTACTGTGAAGCATGGTGGCGGCTACATCATGGTGTGGGGATACTTCACTGCAGCAGGCCCTGGAAGGTTTGTGGAAGTAGAGTAAAATGAATGCAGCAAAATATCCTGGAGGAACACAGTCCACAAGAGAGCTGTGACTTGGGAGATCTGTTTTCCAGCAAGACAATTACCACCCC
>JAUOBT010000368.1:29128384-29138736 GCA_032362145.1 Hypanus berthalutzae
ATTATCTCAATCTACATGTTCAGTTAGAGCAGAGATGAGTTTCAGTAGGTTTTGAGAGGAGATTGGAATCAAAGGAAGAGCTGTAAGTTTGTTTTTTTTTTACTAATTGAACCATAACTGTCTTGGTTCAAATAAAAACAAAACATAGTAGGAGCACTTTAATAGGTCTGATGGCATGTGGAAAGACAAACAAACAGTTAATGCTTCAGGCTGAGTGTTGAGTATTTGCAATTTTCTCTTTTATTTCAGATTTCTAGCATTGATTTTTTTTTTAAATGTCTTACTCTTCTTGGGCACTGCTGTGATTAATGAAGAGCAGGTGAGCTGCCTCAATGATGATTGCACAGTAGTAATCCCATCTATTGTACTGAAGTGCTTTGAGAGGTTGGTCATAGCTTGAATTAACTCCTGCCTGAGAGAGAACCTGGATCCGTGGCAATTTGCCTACCGTTGTAACAGGTCTACAGCGGAAGCAATCTTACTGACTTTTGTATCTGCTTTGGAGTGCCTAGATGACAGTAATACCTCGTCAGGCTACTGTTGATTGATTACATCTAGGCAATCAACACTATCATTCCCTCAGTATTAATCAACAAGCTTTGAAACCTGGGCCTCTACCTCTGCAATTGGATTATTGACTTTTTTATTTGGAGACTGTTGTCAGTGTGGATTGGTAATAACATCTCCTCCTCACCGACAGACAACACAGGCACAGCTCCAGGATATGTGTTTAGCCCACTGCTTTATTCTCTACACTCATGACTGGCTATGCATAGCTCAAATGCCATCTCTAAAATTTGCTGTTGACACTAATGTTGGCAGAATCTCAGATGGTGACAAGGAGGTGTACAGGAGTGAGATAGATCCACTGGATGAATGGTGCCACAACAACAACTTCACGCTCCAGGTCATTCAGCTGAAGAGATTGATGGTGGACTTCTGTGAGGGGAAGTCTGGAAAGCACACACCAGTCCTCACTGAGGGGTCCGCAGCGGAAAGGGCAAAAAGCTTCAGGTTCCTGGGTGTCAGCGGTCCTGAGGATATATCCCCAGCCGAACAGATTGATGCAATCGTGAAGAGGACATACCAGCAGCTCTACTTAATTAGCAGCTGGAGGAGATGTGGTATGTCACCAAGGACTTGTGCAAATTTCTACAAATGTACAGTGGAGAACATCCTGACTAAATGCATCACAGCCTAGCGCGGAGCCTCAAATGCACAGGATGAAAAGATGCTGCAGACTGTTGTGTTCCATTGTGGGCACAACTCTCCCTGCCACTGAGGACATTGTCAAGTGGCAGTGCCTCAAGAAGGCAGTATCTATCATTAAAGACCCTCACCATGTGGAACACGCCCAGTGCATTGCCACCATCGGAGAGAAGGTACAGGAGTCTGAAGGCTCACACTCAGTGTTTTAGTACAGCTTCCACTCTGCCATCAGATTTCTGAATGGTTCATGAACTTTATTTGTGCTATTTGTCTTTTGCACTATGTATTTTAGTAACTTGCAATAATTTTGTCTTGCACTACATTGCAGCAAAACAACAAAATTTCATGACATATTCTGATTCATAAATTGGCCCCAAATATTCTACTTTTTCAATATTCAAATTTTATAACACCATCTTTAGTATGTCTTCATGCTGGCATGAAAACCCATCACGGGGGTCACTTTGTTCAAAGCGATTGAATAAATGTTTGACAGAATAAGGAATGGAAGCAAGCCAACAGCATCCCAAACCAATGAGTCCCAGATCCGTTCCTGGAGCAGCTGGAATAGGCCCAAGCCAAACTTCGGTCTCCAGTTTTCACACCGGTGAGGCAGGAATGCACAGCAGCTGGCTTATTTCAAGCCTCTGGAGCCAGGGAGAAGGGAATGAACATTCATGAGAGAGCAAGTGAAATCAGCCTGACCCTCACCTCCGTACCCAACACTCAGGCTTCCGATCTACTTGTGCCAGCATTTAAATAGTAATATCAACCACTTTGTTTTTTCAAAACTAACTTCTCATGAAACTCCCCTGTAAAACTCCTCTCTCTCATTTTAAACCTATACCCTCTATTTTTTAAAATTCCTCTACCATAAGAAAAATATTCTCTATACTGTTACATCCTATATACACTCAAATCAAGCTCAGGCTATCCAATTAAGGCAATCTGAATTTCTCAAGTATAGATTTGGTTTGAAATGAGTTTACTAACCCCAGCAAGGAAATGGTTCTGTTTTTCCATTCTCTTGTTATTTTGCTTCAAAGTGAATTGATTTTAAACTGCAGTGGAAACATATTCATGAAGGCATTTGTTCTAATCTGTTTGGTAATTGCTTCACGTTCCTCTAGCTATTAATTCAAATGGTCCCACTTCACTGCAATTCTGAATTGCGTTCCAAATATATCTTGGCTCTTTGGTAACAAATCCAAACCAATTCTAATAGGCCTCATAAAGTATTTGAACCTTGTAACCTTGCCAGCTCTGAACTAAGGGCTGGAATAATTTATAGTTTTGGCTTCCAAACTGATTTCCAAATCCACTCCCAAATTCTGTGTGTATTTATTTTCTTATTGTCTACATTTGTTTTGATAAGATGGTTAGTCAATGTGCAAGCACAGCAGGAAAATGTTTGCATTTTTTTCTCCTCCTCCTTGCTGAAGGAAGTCAGACTGTCAACAGGCAGAATTACTAATACCATAAAATGATACGGAACTTTATTAATTGTATTTTGGGCAATATAGAATGACATTGCAAAAGGGAAAGCTATTTGGCTTGCTTAGCCTGTGCTGGTACTCCAATCTATCACTAATGCTTCAAGGTTTCTGCACTGCGTGTTGTTTAGAATAAATGCCTCACTGTAGTTCTTCCTTTTCTGGCCACTCTCCTTTGTCTCAAAAGCCACATTGATGAATTGCCCCATTGACGTTTTCCATGAATGGTTGAAATCAGTTTTTCAAACCCTCCTCGTGTATGTAGCTCTGTGATGCATCATGTGTGGCTCAGTTTATGAGGAAAAGGCACCACTGACCATCTAATATTTGGTGTCATTGCTTAGTGCCTTGAATGGATTGGAACAGGCCAATTAGCCCACTGTTTTTTTGCTGCCATCTGTGCTCCACTTGACTTGGTGTGTAACTAATAAATGAAATCACTTGTTTACAAATGCTTTAATAAAATTATTTAAAAATAACAAAAAGGATCTAGTGCTTTTCCTGGTGTATATGATGAATAAGCTCTTCTTGGGCTTCTAGCCAGGTATGAGTATTGATTTTAATGATGTTTTCAATGACAAACTCTGCCATCTTCGTTAGGGATGATGTCTAGGCATGTCAAGTCCAGTGGTATATGTACTCAACTCCTGTCGACCGTCCCTCCTGATTGGGTAATCCACTCAGGTTTCTGCTGTCCCACATTGTTTACATTCTAATTCCAGTTCTTACTTGTAGGAAAACCTTCATCTTTGTTAAAATTATTTTCCTTTAGTCTTATTCCATTGTATTACTGCATAGGTCAAAGGATAATTCTCTCAGTCATTATGTACAGTAATAATTACACTGGTGTCAAATATTTTCATAGGACTAGGTGAGGATCAACCTGAAGGCACTATTAAATGGTGCAAATTTAAATTTTCTTAAAAAAATTGTAATTGCAAATCTTGGTATGTATCCAGCCTTGTATATTGACATTATTTCAAACTGAGATTATATATGCAGTCCTAATGAACTGACTAACACTTCCTTTTGCAACCAGCAGCTCCAAAAACAGATTAATCATCTAATCTGTTTGTGGAATCTTAAATATGAATTCAGCTGCTGCCTTTTTTGGATAGCAAAAGTGACTTCACTTCAAAAGTAATTTGCTAATGGTGAAGCCCCAAGGATATAGTGACATACAGTATTAACGGAATTTCATTTTGTCCCTCTTCCTAGAGTGGACTGAAGCATCGCCAGGAATTTCAACAGAAAATTGTTCAGGATCTCTCCAAGTCATCTGCTGAACAAATGAAGCGATTTGAAGAATCACTGGAGCTTAAGCAACGTCAGGAATATGAGGAGATGCGTGATATGATGGAAAAAGGGTAAGACATTTGAAAGCTTTTGTATGCATCTCTTTTGTCAAATGGCCATTCATCCCTCTCTTCATAACTTTCAATAATTAATCACAGTTGATAAATGAGAATAACCCTAAAGTGGCATGTACTGAAATGTTTACCCTAAACTTCCCTTTGGATTTATTAAGCCCTCTCCTGCTAAAGATAAAATTGCAGGTTAGAAATAATTAATGAATTAGAAATAAATTGCTACCTATTTTTTCTCAATGCTATTTTAAGTAATCTGATGAGCTCTGAAACAATAATTTCATTTTGGCCTCATGACACAATATCAAAGATGGTTTGTGTATGTATGTATTTATTTATTGATTGATTGATTGATTGAGATACAGCATAGAATAGGCCCTTCTGATCCTTTGAGATACACTGCCTAGCAATCCCTTGGTTTAATCCTAGCCTAATCACAGGACAATTTACAATGAGCTACAATGACATCTTTGGACTTTGGGAGGAAACGACAGCTCCCGGAGGAAGCACATGCAAACTCCTTACAGGCAGCAGCAAGAGTTGAACCCGAGTCGCTGGTACTGTAAAGCATTGTGTTAGCCACTACGCTACCGTGCCATCCCATGTTTGCTGTGTTTAACTGAGAGATTATTGCCCTGCCATTGGTACAGCATTAAACTAGAGGTCTTTCTGGCCCTTGACTGATGTAAATTTTTAAGAAGCATGCAGGTATTTGTCCTAATGTTCTGGTGATTTTTATTTCAGTTAATATTCTGCATCACAGTAACAAAAATGTATGGTATAGAACAGGGGTCAGCAACCTTTCTGCCTCTGTGTGCCGGATCGCGTATTAATGAGCGGACGGTGGGCCAGATAAATGCCATAAAAAAAACTTGAAATATGGAACTATCCATTTAAATACATCTAGTTATGTTTTGCCTCAAATTAATGAATAATGCGTGCTAGAAAATCATTTGTGCTTAAGGTTCCCTACCCGTAGTATAGAAAGAAGCTATTTGGCCCTTTTGGTCATCCATGCTTGGAACAAAATGTTTTCATTTGCTGAGTCCTATATCCCAGCTTTGGTTCTGTAATCTTAAAGGATAAAGCAGCAAGTATTTGTTTAGGTTCTCTTTTAAACCTTGAGAGATTCTACCTACCCCCCATTCTTTTGGACAGTGCATTCCCAATCCCACCACTTGTTGGATGGAAGAAAGCTTTCTTCCTCTTTCTTCTTGCCATTGACCTGAAATCTGTGTCCCTTTGCTCTTCCCACAGCTAATGAAAATAGGTCCTCAGAAAAAGTGTATGGTTTTTTACATGAGAGCTGGATTTCCATGTCTTGATCCTACGTCATCACGTGACGTCCCCCCAAAAAGTGTATACATCTCAAGCTACCCCTCAAGAAAAGAACACCTCCTTTTCTTGAAGAGTCGAAGGCTGCTCTGTCCTGTTAATTAAAGTTCTTCAGCCCTCACAACTCCCCTGGTAGCTGGTTTGGTACTGTTACATCTTCTGTGTGGGGCAACCAGAAATGTATACAGTGTCTGTGACCACGCTTAGTTTTAAGCATTCTTTAGCCGGACCAGTGGGACTTTCCAAATGTCTTAACTGCTAATGTAATCACCTTTTTGTGCATTTTGTAGTACTTTTAAGAAACTATAGATGTGCTCCGTCTTCTTTCAAGTTGTTTATCATTACATAACATTTACTATGTATTCCCTTGCTTTGGTTGCCTTCCCCAAAAGCATTACAGTACACTTGTGTTGCATTGTTTGCCAATTTCTAGCCTACTTCACCAATCCATCGATAACTAATGAAGCCTACAACAACTTCACTGTTAATACTTGCCTAATTTTTATTTCCTTGCCACATTTCTCATTTTAAAAGCAAGGGAACAATGAGTTCTATTTATTTTTGTGGACCATTACTCTGGTTTTTATTAGTGCCTAATTATGGATCCTGCCTGCTGCTTTCCCATGGATCCTTTGGGCTTTCCTTTTACTAGTCATTCTGCCATATCCGACTTTGCCAGAAGCCGTGGTAAAATCTATGCAACTTGTACTCTATTGGCTTTGCTGTTTCAATCAAATTAATAAAACTCTGAACTCACTTCAAATCCATGCTGTCTATGAATATTCTGTCTCTTGCTAAATGATTTGTATTGTCCTTCAGAATTTTAATTTTAGTACTTTGTTCACTATTGACAGATTTGTTAGTCCATTTGTACCTCCCTTTGTAGCTAGCCAGTCATTAACGTGTTTCCATTTATCTGATCTTACTGTGGATATTCAGTATAATCTGCTCCGTTTGCTGCATTATACAGTGATGACCCTATAAAGATGTTTCCTTGGCTGAGAAACAACTTGGAACATTCTGAGATCTTGAAGATTGTCATTTAAATGAAAGCTTTTTTTTCCAGTTGTAACTAAATTGTCTAATACTAGAGGGTATGCAGGTTAAGATGAGAAGGAGAAGTTCAACAGAGATATGTGAAGCAAGTTTTCTTTTTACACAGAGTGGTGGGTGCTTGGAATATGCTGCCAATGGTCGTAGTTGAAACAAATACGATATATATACAAGAGGCTCTTAGCACATGAACGTGCAGAGAATGGAAGGATAGGGACATTGTGAAGGCAGGAGATATTAGCTTAGTTAGGCATTTAATTACTAATTTCATTAGTTCAGCACAATGTCATAGGCTGAAGAGCTTGTTCTCATGGTATACTGTTCTGTGTAATGATGAAAGTGTAGTAAGATGCACATTGCTGAAATTAAGTCTTCTTTCTATGCACCCATTCAAATTGCATGCTCATGCACTGGAAAAAGAACGGGACTTTCTGCAACAACAATTTGCTTCAGTAATTTCATTTAGCTGCTATTGAGTGATTAGCAGATATTTGGGCTAATCTGACTTTGTATCTGAATTTGTCAACTTTCTTATTTTATTCCTACTAAAAGAAACAACCAAAAAAAACTAGCATGCTATTGGAATAATTAGATAAGAATAACTTTTTTTCTAAGTTGTTTAGTGACTTTAATATTCTTTCAGTATTAGATTTTCTATCTTTAGTCTGCTGTGACTGTGTCTTTGAAAGAACTTCCAATTAGTTCCCTTCCCCCGATATTTTGCAACAGCTTTCCTTTCGTGTTATACACAGATATAAGCCAAATATAAAACATTTTTATCTGATTTCTGGGAGAGGTTGTGGGGGGAAAGAAAGCAAAATGATTTGGAGCGTGCAATCAAAAGTACATTTCTTTTGTAGGTCTCTTGAAGCTCAAGGACGTCAAGAAAAGCTAAAGGAAGAGCACCGGCGCAAAGCAAAGGTGAATAGTGGACAACTCTGCATTGTGAAGTTGTCAGTGAGCCCCTTTTTGGTATGGAATAGCAGGATGCCATTGGTGCTTAAAATCAAGGGGAGTGAAAGAGTCTTGAGCTGTATTTCAGATGATGATGAGTCAGAGTGCAGGAAGAAGCTGGGGAGCTTAGCAATATAGTGTCATGACAGCAACCTTTCCCTCAATGTCTGCAAAACGAAAGAGCTGATCATTGACTTCTTGAAGGGAGATGATGCACTTGCTCCTGTCTATGTCTTCATGCATATTTAACCCAGACATTGATAGATTCTTGATTACTCGGGCGTGAAGGGATACAGGGGAGAGCAGAAGATTGGGGCTGACAGAAAACATGGATCGGTCATGATGAAATGGTGGATCAGACCTGATGGGCCAAATGTCCTGATTCTGCTCCTGTATCTTATGGTCTTGTATCAACGTACTGAGGTTGAGAGCTTCAAGATCCTAAGAGTGAACATCACTAATATTGCATCCTGGTGCCAACCGTAGCCATCGCAGAAAAAAAAACTCTCCAGTGCCTCTTAATTCCTCAAGGAGGCTAAAGAAATTTGGCTTGTCCCTGTCGATCCTCACTAATTTTTATCGATGCACCATAGAAAGCATCTATTTGGATGCTTTGTAGCTTGGCATGGCGTGTGCTCTGCCAGTGACCATGAGAACCTGATGAGAAATGTGTGTACAACTCAGCATGTGATGGAGACTAGCTTCCCCTCCATGAACTCTCTCTGTACTTCTTGCTGCTTCAATAAAACAGCTAGTATGATCAAGTACCCCTCCTACTCTAAATATTCTCTCTTATCCCATCTCCATCAGACGGAACATTTAAAAATAAAACCAGGCTCAAGGACAGCTTCAACCCTGCTGTTATAAGACTATTGAATGGTTCCCTAGTATGATAGATGAACCTCATTACCTCATTATGATCTTGCACCTTATTGTCTACATGTATTATACTTTCTCTGTAGCTGCTGCACTTTATTCTGATTGTTATTATTTTGTTCTACCTCAGTGCAATGTGTAATTAATTGATTTGTATGAGCAGTATGCAAGACAATTTTTTCACTGAACTTCAGAATATATGAAAATAATAAAACCAATTCCAGTTCAACCAACACACACAAAACGCTGGTGGAACTCAGTAGGCCAGGCAGCATCTATGGAAAAAAGTATAGTTGACGTTTCGGGCTGAAACCCTTCGGCAGGACTGGAGGAAAAATGCTGAGGAGTAGATTTAAAAGGTGGCTGAGAGGAGAGAGAAACACAAGGTGATAGGTGAAACCTGAAGCAGAAGAGGTGGAGTAAAGAGCTAGGAGGTTGATTGGTGAAAGCTACAAGGCTGGAGAAGGTGGAGTGTGATAGAAGAGGACAGAAGGCCATGGAAGAATTAAAAGGGGGAGGAGCACCAGAGGGAGGCAATGGATGGGCAAGGAGATAAGATGAGAGAGGGAAAAGGAGATGGGGAAAGGTGAAGGGAGGGGAGCATTACCGGAAGTTCGAGAAATCTGTGTTCATGCCATCAAGTTGGAGGCTATCCAGATGGAATATAAGGTGTTCCTCCAACCTGAGTGTGGTCTTGTCACAACAGTGGAGGAGACCATGGATAGACATATCTGAATGGGAAGTGGAGTTGAAATCGGTGGCCACTGGGAGATCATGCTTTTTCTGCTGGATGGAGCGTAAGTGCTCGGCAGAGCAGTCTCCCAACCTACGTAGTGTCTCACCGATATTCAGGAGCACCGGACACAGTGTGTGATCCCAACAGATTCACAGGTGAGTGTCAGCTCAGGTGCAAGGACTGTTGGGGCCCTGAATAGTAGTGAGGAAGGAGGTATAGGGGCAGGTGTGTCACTTGCAAGGGTAAGTGCCAGGAGGCAGATCAGTGGAGAGGACTAATGGACAAGGGAGTTATGTAGGAAGTGATCTCTGCGGAACGCAGAAACCAATTCCAGTTTTTCCTTTTCAAATTTGGATTAAGGGATATTGTTTGTTTTTCGTTGTTGTTTTTCTTCTGTTTTTATGCAGAATATGAACCTAAAACTACGAGAAGCTGAGCAGCAGCGGCTACGACAGAAGGAGTTGGAGCGTCAGAGGCAAGCAGAAAGTCGGGAACGATTGCGCCGGCTGAATGCCATCCAGGCTGAAGTGTTAAATCTGAATCTGCAGATTGAGCCCTACTTAAAACAGAAGGAGCTGGTTGGACTGGACCTCTCCGAATACAGTAATCGTGGCAATCAGCTGTGCAGCCTGGTGTCGGGAGTTATTAAGCTCACATCAGAGGTGTGTGCATGACATGAATAAGCCCAGTTCTGCCTGAGTTACCAGATTTAAATTTAAATGTGGGAACTGATGGAACAAAAAGTTGCCTCTTTCTTTGTTTTCTGAATCTACTGTACCAGTAAAACATCTTGTATATATTCTGTGAATGACATTATTAATGCTGTTTTGGTTTGCCCAATCTCTTTGTTGTCTCTTATTATTGCAATATTTTCTTTATTTTTTTTAAATTCTTGTACTCTGTTCCTTAATATTAGAGTTCTTAGTTCAGCTAAGATCCTTACTGCCTTTGTCACCTTTTGTTATTAGGGCTGCTCTCCTCCGATACTGTGTAATAAATGCTGATTTTGTTGTCTATGTGGGTGATAGAAGTGAGAAGCTAGTAGCTACTATTGGGTATTCATTGAAACTTTAATGTGTATGAGGTTAGGCTTGTTTTGATTCCTTCCCACCAACCCAAACCCATTTCCCACTGTTCAAGTGTATTTGCACTTCTAAGCCTTTGGTTAAAAAAAAATCACTGGAGACTTCTGAATTCCCATGAGCCCAAATTAGTAAAGATAGCTAATTGATGAGGAGGGGGGGGGTGGGGGGGGATCTTTTTGTTTGATTTGAAGCCTGCTGTGCCTTTAATTTATCAGAATTAGATTCTTAAGGCTATATTATATTG